>MCJB01051796.1:110144-224543 GCA_002018475.1 Nicotiana obtusifolia
GACCCCCCCACTTCCTTTTCCAACCAAATATCGCCCCTCTTCTACTTGTCCAAATAGGTTTTCCACTTCTTGAAACTTCTCCCTTTTGGATTGGGATTTGTTTCCTTCTTGGACTAGAATTAGGGTTTCCTATTCCTCCTCCTTTTCCTCCCAAATTCGGCCCTCTCTCTTCTCTCTTCACACGTTTTCAAGACCTTGCAAGAACAATCAAATTAATATTCAAGAACTTCAAGATCCTCTTCAAGAACAACGCAAAACTCTTCAACAACTACAATTTTAATACCAAGAACTCTAAGATTCTTGAGTTTCAAGTGACTACCTTTAAGAACAACAATTTTGGGCATTCAAGAACTTCAAGACTTTCAACATTAAACGTGCACCTTTAAGATTCCAACTAGAGTTTCAAGATTTCAAGATTATCGGTTTCTAACGATCAAGAACTTCAAGAATCAGTTCAAAAACATTTCTTTATCAATCAATCTTCAAGACATTAATTCCTAGATGATTCAACAACTTCAGCAATACAAATTTTTGGTTTTTTTATTTTTGGTAAATATGAATATTATTAATAGAAATAAAGTATAAAAGTGGAGAGGGACATAAATCTTACCTCCCAAGAGAAAATGCTTGTACTCATAATTATCCTAAGGTGATGACTAATTGTACCTAAGTAGTAGTAGGGGGTTTAGACCTATGGTGATGTAATGATTGTCTATTCTGTATTGATAGACAATCGTATGTACAAAAACAAGGTGAAATTTTTCTAGGTCAGCTATACAAAAAAGTACATATGTTCCTGTTTCTGCTAAGTGGGTGAGGGATGTGATCCCTTGTATATACAACTGACTTCTATCCAATGAGCCAAGAGTTTTCAGGAGTGCGACAAAAAGGTATATGTTATCTTCAAGTTTGCTTTGGCTTTGAGGGCAAAAGCCAAGTTGAAGATGACTATCAAGATGTCTCCTGTGATTGAGTGGTGAAGATGATTCTGTCCTTTGGTAACTAGGTATGAGCATTGTGTTGTATCCATCCTGCTATTGAGTTTTGAGTGATGAGCTAGCTGTTTGTACCTATGAGTGTTGTACTGCTTCTGCTGTGTGTGCTGTTTCACAGTGTTGACTGTTACTGCTTCTGTTGACCAAATGTGAGATCAGTGTGTTCAGTTGGTGTGACTTTCTGTGATGTTTGTGTTAAAGGGCGATTCTGTCTTCTTTTGTGGTAGTAGTTGAGTGTCTAGCAGACCTAATGTGGTGAAGATGTTGTCTTTTGAATGTTGTTGTGTGTGTGCTATTTCTGTTGATCATTTGTTATCTGTGCTTGTGTGGCTTCTTGCTTCTGCTGAGGTGAGTTTATGTTGCTGCTTTTGTGTAGCTGAGAACTGTTTGGTTGCTGCATTTTGTTAAAGTTATTCTTGATAGGATGTGATAAGGACCATGGTGATTGCTGTAGTTGCAATAGAATGAGCACTAAGTGTGCTAATACCACACACTGCAACTACAGCAATGGCCTGGTCCAACTCAAGTTGTCTCCTATCCTTGTGACTTTGTAGAGTTCAGAGGTGACCCTGGTCCTTTGATTATGAGAAAAGTGATTGATGTTGCTTTGGTTGTGTTTCTTTTGCTGTTGGTGTATCTGTTGGTTTATGTGCTAAAATTGCTGCTCTATGATGTTGTCTTCTTCTTATTTGGCAGTGATGTGTGTGGCTCTTCCTGTGTAGATATTGAGCTGGCTGATTGATTTGGTGTTGTGATGGATTAGTTCAGTGTGGTTGGGGACCAGTGTGGTTACTAAAGTTGCAATGGATTGAGCATTAAAAATCCTGATACCACTCATTGCTTCTTCAGCAAATAAATGGACCAAGTTGTATGTCATTGACTGATTGTTGCAGATGTGTTGCTGATGTGAATGTTGTTGTTTAAGGAGGATGTTAGGCATGAGTTGTCTGATTTTTGCTATAGCATTGCAAGGCTAGAAGGAGAAGTAGAGAAGGCTAGTGAGGTTGTTAGTGGGCGTGGTTCCCTAAGTGTGTGTTTGTGCCTTCTGGTCTTGAGGTTTTCCTGGTTTTAGTGTGTCTGTGAGTTGGGGAGGTTGGGCAGATGTTTGATTTGTGGTGCTGGTGAATGCTAAGGTGGCAGTTGAGTCCCAATCAATTTTTGCAGATAAAATTTGTGATTCATTTGCAGCAGTAAGCTTCAATCCTTCTTTTCTACAAAAACCAGTAAACTGATTGCTCTAGTGTTTCCTACGAAAAGTAGCATCATGTTAGTACGAGGCCTCTGCTCCCTTCTTTCCTTATTGTTGTTGTTGTAACCTCCAACAGATTCCTTGGTGATACCACAAGGGTTCCACCAGTGTACCTGCAGAGATAGCAAACAAGTTAAATGAGTATATTGGTTGTGAGCATTGTGTGATCCTAGTATGTGGTCATGTGTCTGCAGCTTAGTGTGAAGCCACTGTCCCATTTTTTTTCTTGTTATTTTGCTACCTACACTCTTATGTAAGGACATTGCAAGTTGTCTTCATTTAGTATCCTTCTGCCTTGTGAGTCTAGCTGCCAGAATTCTATTCTCCTAACTTGTAGAGCATAGTTTGCTAGATGGTCAGCTAGTTTGTTTTCCCTCCCTGTAAATGTGTGTTACTTAAAGTGAGAAGGCTACTTTCAGTTGCATTACTTCCTCCACTTGATCAGCTATATACCAAGGTGGCTTGCATATGCCATTGATTGTGTTGTTCAGGAGCATTTAGTCTGTTTGAAGCCATATGTGGGAATAGTTGTGAGAATGGCAGAATTTTAGGGCCTCCACAATTTCTACTTCTTCTGTTGTTGTATTTGATCCTTCTGGGATTTCTTTGCTAGATGCATATAGAATATCTCCTTTTTCATTCCTCATATAGAATCCTATTGCACTCCTTCCTGAATTTCCTCTTGATTCTCCATCTGTATTGATTTTGAGCCATCCATTCATTGGGAATACCCAGACAACTTTGTTGTACTTCAGTGTAGGAGTGAAATTTTCCATCATGTTAAGGAGATCTTGCCACTTGTGAGGGACAATGATACCTAGCTTTCTGAGTTGGACTAGAGCCTGTGATGTGGTGGAATTCTTATATATGACTCTGCTACCAGTTACTGTTTCTCCATACTTGCGACTAATCCTTCTTTTCCATAATTCTCACACAATGCAAGAGGGGAGAGCCTGCATCACTGGTTTGAGCCTGGGGACTATTTGAGCAGTCCAACATTTGGGTATTGCTTGATGGAATGATATACCCTCCCATGTTAGTCCTGCTCTTGATAGAAAGTATTGCCAGACTTTGGTTGCAGTATTGGATGTGAAGAATAAGTGCACCAGTGTTTCTTCTTTTGAGTCTGTGCAACACCAGCATTATATGGAATGTGGTACCCCAATCTCTTCATGAAGTCATCTAAAGGAAGTTTAGCCTTCCAGACTTTCCACATGAAGAAAGCAATTTTGAAAGGAAGTCCTTGTACCCAGATCATCTTGTAGGCCCTTTTAGGTTCATCTCTCTGAGATACTCCCAAGCAAATTTGACACTGTAGTGTCCTTGAGCTTCTAGCATCCAGTATGGTGTACAATGATGCCTTCTCTGATTGGAGGTCTTATGGATTCTACTATGTGCATTGAAAATTCCTGTGGCAAGCTCTCTAAAAGCTTGTCCACATTCCAGGTTCCATCTTGCAGCACATCATTCACATTGTGTATGGATTCATCAATTGCAAATTCAGCTGGCAGAATGAAGTAGAGTGCTCCTAGGCCTGTCCAGTTGTCAAACCAGAAGAGTGAGGAGCCCATTTTTGGATGCCAGATGATTTGATGCTCTATGCTGTCCCTGCATTCCAGCATGTTCCTCCATGTGTTTGATCCCTTTTCCATGGGACTATTACTGCATTGAGTTTTTGGCAGTATTTTTGGCACATGAAAGCACTCCAGAGGCTTGGCGTAGTTCTGAAATTCCACCACAACTTGCAGAACAAGGCTTTGTATATATCATGTAGTGATCTGAATCCTGCTCCTCTTTCATCACAGGGCATACATAATGTGTTCCATGATGACAAGTGTCTGCTGCTACCTCCAATAGAGCTGCTCCAAAAAAATTGAGCAAAGAGCTTGTGTAGTTTGTTGATTACCTGATTTGGAGGATTAACAGCATAGAATAGATGTATTGGCATGCTTTGAAGGACATGCTTGATCAACACTGCCCTGCCTCCTATTGAAAGCAGTTTTCCTTTCCAAGACTGCAGTTTATCTAGTACCTATTGAAAGGAAAATCCTGTCTTCCTATACAAGTGATTCTTTCCTCCTTTGTAACCACATCAAAACTGGCAGAGTTATGCATATATACAGCAGATTTATTTTTGTTAACCATATATCCATATGCTGCCTCATATGCATTCAAGACTTCCATTATCAATTGTAAGGAGGTGGCACCAGAAGAGGAGAATATGATTGTGTCATCTAAATATGTTAGGTGGTTTATTTCTGGACTCCACTTGTGCAGACCAAAGCAACAGAAGTACAAGATTTGGTGCAGAGCATTGAATCCTCTTGAGAGAGCTTCAGAAGCAATAATGAACAAGGTGATAGTAGGTCACCTTGCTTGACACCTCTTGTTGATTTAAAGAAGCCATGTGATTGACTATTGATGAGCACTGAGTTCCAATTGTTTCCAATGGGATCAAACACCATGCCAATGAAGGTCTCGCTGAATCCCATTTTCCTTAATGCTTTTGTTAGAAATAACCAAGATAGTCGATCAAAAGCTTTTGCCATGTCAAGTTTAACAACAACATTTGGCCCTGCTTTTGTTTTTAGTCCAATGTTTGTGATAATTTCCTAGTGTTAGGAGAAAATTTTAAACTATGGTCCTTCCATTGATAAAACCCGCTTGTTCTGGAGAGATCAGTGTAGGCAGTAATTCTACCAACCTCTCATGTAGTACCCTTGAGAAGATTTTGTTGATGAAGTTTCTTAGTCTTATTGGCCTCATGTCAGAGAAGGTTACCACCTCTTTATTTTTTTGGAAGGAGAACCAAATTTGTATATGTCACACATTTGGTAGCTGCCTCCCTGAGAAAAATGCCTTAACCATGTTAAGGATGTCTTCTCCAATAATATCCCAGCAAGAGTGATAGAAAGCACCTGTGAAGCCATCTAGTCCCGCTGCACTCTCTCCATTTAGACAGAAAACATCGTGTTTTACTTCCTCTAGTGTGGGCTGTTTGATCAGTTCTGCATTTTGCTCCATGCTTATCAAGGAAGGGATGCTGTTAAGTATGCTGAAATTTGTTGGGGTTGTGCTTTCAGTGAATTGCTCTTTATAGAAAATGATGGCTTCTTCTGCAATCAGCTCCTCTTCTTCTATCCAGTTGCTAGAGCTATTCTGGATCCTCCTCAGTTGTAATCTTTTCCTTCGACCATTTACTTGGGCATGGAAGAATTTGGTATTTCTGTCTCCATCCTTAAACCATGACATGCCTGCTTTTTGTTTCCAAAATTCTTCTTCTAATGCTAGATGCCTGATTAATTGTGCTTGCACCTTTTGTAGTCTTTCTCTATTCTGCTTAGTTGGTCTTTCCTCAAACTGTTTTTCATGAACCAAAACTACTTCCTCCATGCTTGCAATGTTTTGAAATATGTCTCCATATGTTGCTTTACTCCAAAGTGACTGTGACTTTTTGAGTTTCTTATGCTTGCAGTTGAAAAGTATGAAGGGGTCACCATAAAAATCTACTTGCCAATTCTCTCGCACTACTGCTTTGAAGGAGTCATGTTTGGTCCAGAATTTGAGGAGTTTGAATGGCTTCTTGATTGGCATTGCTTCAATGTCACACTTTAATAAGAAAGGACTGTGATCTGAGCCAATCTTAGATAGATAAGTAACCTCTATCCTTGGGAAGGTTTTCTGGAATTTTGTATTAGCTAGGCATTTATCTAACCTTTTGAAGATGCAATCTTCCTCTGCTCTGCCATTCCAAGTGTTAATGCAGTGTCTGAAGTCATCTACTTCATTGAGGTGTACAGTAGGCCTCCAAATTTTTCTTCTTCATCCCATATCACATTGAAATCTCCCCCTATCAGCCATGCAACTGTCATGTCTTGAGCCATAGCATACAATGAGCCCCACAGTTCTATTCTCTCTATTGGATCACACTTGGCATATACTAGTGGGAGAATGAGTTCCACTTGTGTTTCAGTGTGGAAAAGCTTTAGAGTAAGTTGCTGCACCATGTCATACAGAATTGTTATTTCATATAGATCATCAATAAAAGCACAGATTTTGTTGGAGACATTAGCTACTACTTGAGAGAAGGCAATCCACCTTCTATATTTGTCCATCTTTCTTTCTTGTTGCATTGGTTCCATAATGCCAATGAATTCAAAGTGATGTTTCTTGTGCAATGTAATGAGCCTTTCAAAAGCTTGCATTGAGTTCACTGATCTAATATTCCAAATGATTGCATCCATTATAGATTGTTGGGGTGTGTTAGAGCACTTTTTGTTTGTACACCTGTTGTAGAGGCATTGCTGGTGTCTTTGTTTTGTTTCTTCTTTCCTTTGGTTGTTGAATTCACCTTAGCTATCTGTGTTGGAGAGAGATCTCCTTATTTAGCTGCATTAAGGAAGTTTTGGGCAGTGGTTTCTTCATCTAGATCTTTGCCAGGTTTGTGATCTTCTTCATTTCTCACTGTTGCTGCAACGCTGAGGTTCATTGGTCTAATTATTGCTTTTGGCTGTGCCACTATTGTCCCTTTCCTTACTGATGATCCAGGATCAAACGTCCAATTTTTGAATTATATCTTCTGCTTCATGAACTTCAGAGTTAGCCTGATCTTGACAGTGACATTGGCTGTTTCATTATCACTTTGGTCATCCTTCTCAGTTTCCTCATCAGCTGCCTCATCTTCACTTTGCATTTCTTTTGGTATTTCCCTTTCCTCTGCCTTTGCTGATTCTGTATCTTTCTTATCTACTGTCTTGGTCATTGTTCTTCCATAAGAGTGTCTTGTAATGGAGTATCTTGGTGAGAAGTGTTGGTGGTAACCACATTTATGTTGTTATTTTTCTGTACCCACTGAGCAGTGGATGCCTTTGTGCTTTCTTTCCCTTTCCCTGTATGCAGTTGTGTTTCTTCCTTTACTAATTCTTCAATGATGTTCATTTGAGCAATTTTGAGACTTTTCATTGGTTCTATAGAGTGCAGCAAGTTCATTGTTCCTGTTGTTTGCCTGTTGATATGATTTTTCAAGATTGTAGTGGCTGTTGGGTTGAGGGCAGCTGCTACAGAGCATGTAGGTTCGTTTGCTAGTTGCAAGGGTGTTGCTGAGCATGTGGGAGTAGGGGGTTCTTTTGACCTGCTGCTTCTTCAATCAACTCCAACTGGTTGTCCTCATTGTCACTGCTTTTTCCCATATCCAGCATGGGAAATTTGTTGGTTGTTTGAAGTTGCTTAGCAACCTTGTCAGCCGGTATCATTTCCAGTCCAGTTTTGGCCTGTTCACTTCTTGACTTAGCTTGATTTTGCACTCGATTATCCTTGACCTCTTTCCACAGAAGACCTGCATTGCCTACAACTTGGCCACTTGACAGAATCATCAGATGTGCTGTCTCCTCCCCCTGCTACTTCCTACCTTCCACTATATTGCTTTTAGCTTCCTGTTGCTCTGTTGAGTCTGTGTGTAGTAGTTCTGGATGCAACTTCCAGCACTCCAGCATGTCATGACCTTGTAGCTTGCATTGTTTGCAGTACTTAGGGATAAAATCATACTAGATTTTAACCCATTCTGTTCTGACTACCTTAGTAGCCTCATTTTCAATATCTATTCTAACTTTCTTTGGCAATTCAGCTAGGAGATTAACCAGCATCTTTACTCAAGTATAGCTAGGCCTTGTCTTGTTTATAGTTGCCATATTAAGGTGCAGTGGATTTCCAACTGCAGATGTGAGCGAGAATAGGCATTCCTTTACAAAGTATGTAGGCAATAGTTGTGGGAATGATATCCATGCCATTGCCATTGGCGTTTCTTCTCCGAGCTTAAATTTTGCATTCATAAATTAACTGACGCATTTGGTACTCATATCCATCCTTAGCTTTGAGATTGTAGGTGCTTTTTGATGTAATCTTGATAAAATCTTCCTATAGTGTCAATCTAATCAGAACATGCTTATCTCGAAAGAAGCCTATGTTACATTCACCTTTGATTCCACACTGCAGTAGAATGATTCATCGCAATTCTTGGATGTCTGGCCAGCCATATGAGAACTTGCCCAGAACAGCATACTGTAGCCCTTCGATTATGTTCATGCGATTCACTTCAGCTTCTGTGAATTTTACAAAAGGTTTTCCATGCAAGAAAGTTGCTTTCTTGAACGGAATTGGTTCGATTGGAGTTTTCGAACTAGGGTTCACTGTCGTGGAGTTTAAGGTCGAAAGTTTGAGAAGGTGACTATAATCGAGGGGCTGTGGGTTGGTGGAGGCTGTAGAGGGAGGTTGGGAGGTAGAGGGGGAAGGCTCGCCAGCTGGAGACGCACCGGCCTGCGTCGCCATCATTGTTCGCGAGGAGCTTCTTGCTGTTATCTACTCTCAATCACCTTTATCGCCAGAGCTCGCCTGGTATAGGGTTTTAAATTTTCGCTTTTTTTTTTTGTTAAATAATGTTTTTATTAATAGAAACAAAATACAAGAGTGGAGGAGGATATAAACCTTACCTCCCAAAAGAAAATACATGTACTTATAGTCATCCTAAAGTGTTGGCTAATAGTACCTAGGTAGTAGTAGGAAGTTAGACCTGTGGTGATCTGATGATTGTCTATTTTGTGGTAGACAATCGTATGTACAAAAACAATGTGCATTTTTCCGACGTCAGCTATACAAAATAATACGTATGTTCCTGTTGTTGCTAATTGGATGATGGATTTGTTCCCTTCTATATACCTCTGACAAAAATCTGTGATGTCAGGATTTTGCAAAAGTGTAACAAAAAAGCACGCGCTATCTTCAATTTTGCTTTGACCCCTGGAACAAGGAAAGCCAAGTTAAAGATGGCTATCAGTGTGTATCCTGTGGCTACATAGTTGTGTGGATTGTGCTGTTGGCTGGGCTATTTCAAGGCTGTTGTTGTTGGTGCTGATACGGTTGTGTGGTGAGTGTTGAGACTACTGCTGTGTGTTGGAGTTGCTGATTTTAAGGATGATCATGTGTGAGGAAGGCGTATGCAGTTGATGTGTCCTTCTATGCTTGTTGATTCCTTTGTCTTATTTTTTGTCTGCCTGCCTTTTTGGTCTATGTGTGCATTTGATGTTTCTATGTTGTTGGCTGGTCCATTTCAAAGCTACTACTGTTGGTGTTGAGGCTGTTGTGAGCTGAATGTTGAGGATGCTCCTGAGTGTTGCTTCCGAGGATGCTCAAGTGTGAGGAAAGTGTGTGAAGTTGATGTGTCCTCCTAGGCTTGCTGACACCTCTGTCTTCTTGTTGACACCCCTGTCTTCTTTTGTCGTTCTTGTGTGACTGATGTTTCTGCTGATGGTGTATTGACTGTATTTCTGTGGCATGGAATTGCTGCTGAATTGGCATATGTTTGTGTGGATAACTGCTTCTACGTTGCTATATGTTGGCTGAATGTTGCTACTGTTGTTGTGTATCTGTGCATGTCATGTGTCTTCTTTTGAAATGACTGGGTGGATTACTGCTTCTGCAGTGGTGAAGTTGTTGCTTTTGCTGAGGTGAGTATGTGTTGTTGCTTTTGTTTAGTTGAGGGCTAATTGACTGCTGTATTTTGTGAGAGTTTTTCTTTAGAGGAAGTGAGGAGGACCATAATGATTGCTGTACTTGCAATAGAATGAGCACTAAGAGTGGTAATACCACACATTGCAACTGCAGCAATAGCCTGGTCCAGCTCAAGCTGGCTCCTATCCTTGTGGCATTGCGGGATTCAGAGGTGACCCTATTCCTTTGATTCTGAGAAGAGTGATTGATGTTGTTTTGGTTGTTTTTGTTCTGCTGTTGATATATTAGTTGGTTTATGTGCTAAGATTGATGCTTTGTGATGTTGTCTTCTTCTGATTTGGCAAATATTTGTGTGGCTCTTCCTGTGTTGATGTTGAGTTGGCTGATTGATTTGGAGTTATGATGGCGTGGATTGGTATGATTGTGATAGAGTGTGCTGATGAAGCATTGGGCAGGTATCCGCTTTGTGATGCTGGTGAGTGCTGTGGTGGGCAGTTGAGTACTATTCTGATGCACCAATAGGCTCCGGTCCTTCTTTTCTACAAAAAACAGTTAACCAGTGTTTCCTGCAAATAATAGCAGCATGTTGATATGTGACCTTTGTTCCCTTGTTTCCTTATTATAGTTGTTGTGACCTCCAATAGATTTCTTCGTGATGCCCCAGTGGTTCCACCAGTTTACCTGCAGAGATAGCAAACGAGCTAAATGAAGAAATTGGTTGTATGCATTGTGTGATCCCAGTCTCTAATCTTGTGTCAGCAGCTTAGTGTAAAGCCACTGTCTCTTTTCCCTGCTGGTCATTTTGCTACCTGCACTCTTATGTAGGGCATTGCAATTTGTCTTCATTAAGTATCCTTCTGCCTTGTGAGTCTAACTGCCATAAGTCATGGCATTCTATTTTTCCAGCTTCTAGAGCATGATTTGCTAGATGTCAGCTACTTTGTTGCCTTCCCTGTAAAATGTATGTCACATTAAGAGAGAAGGCTTCATTCAGTTGCAGCACTTCCTCAACCTGATCAGCTATGCACCAAGTTGGCTTCTATATGCCATTGATTGTGTTGTTCATAAGCATTGAGTCTGTTTGGAGCCATATGTGAGAGTAATTGTGAGAATGGAAGAATTTTAGGGCCTCCATAATTGCTACTACTTCTACTATTATTTTTGATCCTTCTAGAATTTCATTGCCCAATGCATATAGAATATCTCCTTTTTAATCCCTCACACAGAAGCCTATTGCACTCCTTCCTGGATTTTCCCTTGATGCTCTATCTGTATTGACTTTGAGCCAGCCTTCCCTTGGGAATTCCCAAACAACTTTGTTGTACTTCAGTTTGGGAGTGTATTTTTCCATCATGTTGTGGAGCTTTTGCCACTTGTGGGGGACATTGATACCTGGTTTTTGGAGCTGGACTAGAGACTGTAATGTGGTGGAAACCTGATATATGACTTTGTTCGCAGTTACTGTTTCTTCATACTTTCCACTGTTCCTTCTTTTTCATAATTCCCATACAATGCAAGAGGGAAGAGCCTGCATTACTGGTTTGAGCCTGGGGGCTGTATGAGCAGTCTAGCATTTGGTTATTGCTTGATGGTATGTTATACCCTCCCATGTTATTCCTGCTCTTGATAGGAAGTATTGCCAAACTTTGGTTGTTGTACTGGATGTGAAGAATAGGTGTACCAGTGTTTCTTCTATTGGCTCTGTGTAGCACCAGCATCTAGATGGCATATGGTATCCCAGTCTCTTCATAAAGTCATCTAGAGGCAGTTTAGCCTTCCAGACTTTCCATATGATGAAAGCAATTTTGAAAGGGAGTCCTTTTACCCAGATCATCTTTTAGGTCCTTTTAGGTTCATCTCTTCTTCTGAGGTATTCCCAAGCGGATTTGACACTGAAGTGTGCTTGAGTTTGTAGCATCCAGTATGGTGTATCCACGATGTATTCTCTGTTTGGAGGTTTTACTGATTCCACAATGTGCACTGCAATTTCTTGTGGCAAGGTCTCTAAAAGCTTATCCTCATTCCAGGTACCATCTTGTAAGGCATCATTTACATTGTGTATTGAGTCATCAATTGCAAAATCAGCTGGCATTGTGAAGTAGAGTGCTCCTAGTCTAGTCTATTTTTCAAACCAGAAGAGTGAGGATCCCATTTTTGTGTGCCAGATGATTTGGTGTTCTATACTCTCCATTGATTGTAGCATCTTCTTCCATGCATGTGATCCTTTTTTCCATGGGACTATTACTGCAATGAGTTTTTTGCAGTATTTTTAGCAAATGCAGGCACTCCAGAGGCTTGGCTTAGTTTTGATGTTCCACCATAACTTGCAGAACAAGGCTTTGGACATATCATGTAGTGACCTGAAGCCTGCCCCCCCCCATCACAGGGCATACATAAAGTGTTCCATGAAGACCAGTGTCTGCTTCCTCCAACAGAGCTGCTCCAGAAAAATTGAGCAAAGAGCTAGTGAAGACTGTTTATTACTTGATTTGGAGGATTACCAACTAATAGTAAGTATATTGGCATACTTTGGAGTACATGTTTGATCAACACTGCCCTGCCTCCTATTGAAAGTAGTTTTCCTTTCCAAGACTGCAGTCTATCATGTACCTTATTGATAAGGCCTTGATAATACATTATCCAAAGTAGAATAAAGAGCAACCAAAAGCAAGTGAGAGAGGCTCTGGCGATAGAGATAGAGAGAGAGAGGCGACGAACACGAAGAAGCTCATCGCGAGCCATGGGGACGCCGGCCGGTGCTCCGCCGGCTGGCGAACCTCCTCCTCTCACTTCCCAACCACCACCACAACTACACCAAGTCAACAACCCCTAGATTACATTAGTCTCCTCAGACCTTCAACCCTAAACTGGCCCCCAACAGTAAGCCTAATTCAACAGCCCAAATTGAGCCAATACCGTTCAAAAGAGCGACTTTCTTGCAAGGTCAGCCTTTTGTCAAGTTTACAGAGGCCGAAGTTGATCGAATGAACATAATTGAAGGCCTTCAATATGCGGTAATTGGTAAATTCTCCTATGGGTGGCCTGACATTCAAGAGCTGCATAGATTAATTCCAACTCAGCGTGGAACTAAAGGTGATTGTAACATTGGATTGCTTAGAGACAAGCATGTGCTAATTCGATTGACGCTATGGAAACACTTCATCAACTTTACATCGAAGGTAGTATACTATCTGAAGGCAAAAGATGGATACGAGTATCAAATGAGGACTTTTATCTATGACGCCAAATTCAAAGAAGGAGAAGATCTATCAAAAGCAATGGCTTGGATTTCATTCCCTAATCTGTTGGCTACTTACTTTGTTAAAGAATATCTCTTTGCTTTAGCCTCAGCTGTTGGAAAGCCATTGCATGTAGATATGAAACAATCAACCAAACCCGTCCAAGTTGTGGAAGAGTCAAGGTATTAGTTGATTTGGTAACAGAATTACCAAAAACATTCCGTATGGATATCGAGAATGAAGTTATAGGGAGCATAAGAAATGAATGGGTTAAAGTTCAGTATGATTTCATACCCAAATACTGCAAATAGTGCAAGCTGCAGGGCCATGACATGTTAGAATGCTGGAAGCTTCATCCTGAACTACTGAATGAAAATTCTGGTGAAAAGCAGAAATTTAAGGAAAAGGCAAAAGAAGCAGCACCTCTTATGATCCTGTCAAGTGGTAGAGTAGTTGGCAACACTAGTTTACAATTGAAGGAGGTCAATAGAACTCAAAGCAAAGGCAAACAAATAGCACATCAATCCAAAGGTCGATTGACATACAAACTAGCTAATACAGATAACAGAAAGTTCAAACAAACAACAAGTTTGCAGGATTGGAAATAGAGCAGAGCAGAGCCAATAAAGACAATCAACTGATTGTAGTTCAAGAAGCAACAAGAGGAAATACACATGCCTCAATGGCAGCACAATTAACTTCAACTCTAGGTACTAGCAAGCCACTACAGACTACTAAGACATAAGCAAAGGTAAATGGAAGTGGAGACAAAGCACTAGTTACTGAAATCAAAGAATCAATAGGACATTGGGTCAACAAGGCCTTTGTCAACAATGTCACAACAAACCAATCATGCCAAGAGATCCTGATACCTGAGGTGAATGAGGTTGACAGATTTCAACTCAGTGAAGGCAATCTATGAAGTGAACAAGTAGAAGAAGGACCAGAACAAGAAGCAGTACCAAATGGCATGGGAAGTGATGAAGATTCACTAAATGTACAAAGTGTCAATGGAAAGGCAAAGAAACAAGGCAAAATAGAAGACCCTCATATCAAGCACAAAGATAAGGATGTTTCAATAGCCAACAATGAGATCACAATATTGGAAGTGCGTCTGCCCAACATTCTCACAAAGCCAAAGCTCAAAGGTCTTGCTGTCCAGAATTATGGAGGAAAGGAAGCTAATAGTCAATACATAAATAGGCTAATTGAGAACAGAATACAGGGAAAATGATCAATCCACCAGATGAAGGCAGGATTACACAACACAATGGGGAGGTAGCTGCTGCCTCACATGAGGACACTACCAACAAAGGACAGCTGAGTCACATAACAAAGACCACAGGAATAATCCAAGACACCAATACACAATTAATAGAATACAGGGGAGCTACTGAAAAAGAAGAACATACAACAGAAACAGGAAGGGATCTTGATTAGGAATCTACCACTTAAAACCTCATCAATGTGGCAATACAAGTAGATATATCACCAAAGTTTATGGACGCAGGAAAATCAGCCAAAAAGGGCAAGAAAGAGCAGGTCAAGGACAATCAAAGTGCAGTGTCAGGGTCCAAACCAGGAGGATCCTATCTAAATCCCACACTCAATCATGAATGGAATCATGTGGAATATAAGGTCAGTCAACACTCAGCAAGATTTTGAGAGACTGATCAATATTCACAGACAGCACCACTTTCAATTCATTGGGATAATGGATAATGGAACTAAGCAGAAATTCAAAAAACTGGAGGGGTACCAAAGGAAGATTGGAATGATCTAAGTGCTATGCCAATGTCTCAAACAAGATATGGGTATTTGTGGACGATGATCATGAAGTAGAGATAATAAATGACATGGAACAGCAATTAACAATGCAACTGACAAACATAGAGTCACATTCTTCATTTATTGTCACTTTTGTATATGCAAAATGTGATGCTACTAAAATAATTGAGTTGTGCGATAGTTTGTACTATCTTGCCAGAGACATGTCAATGCCTTGGCTTGTAGAAGGTGACTTCAACGTGATATGGGATGAGGAAGAGAAGTTTGGAGGACTCCAGTATCTCTAATTGAAATTGAAGACTTTAGACATTGCATCAACACCTGCAATCTCTCTGAACTTAGCTTTAAGGGAAGCATTTACACATGGTTGAATGGGAGAGTAGAGGAAGATTATATTTTCAAAAGGCTAGACAGATGCCTAGCTAACTGTGCACTCCAATAATGGCTGCCATATTTGGAAGTCACCCACTTGCCAAAGATAGGGTCAGATCACTGTCCCATGCTACTAGCCTGTAACCAAAATACTACTGCTACAAAGAAAGCTTTCAGATTCCTCAATTTCTGGATAAAACACCATTCATTCAAAGATGTGGTAAAGGGACACCAGAAAGCAGACTTTGTAGGGGATCATTTCCTGTTATTTAATCACAAATTGAAGAAGTTGAAAAGAGCTCTATCAACATGGAGTAAAGCAACATATGGAGACATCTTTCAAAAGATAGCAAACTTGGAGGAAGTGGTCAAAGTACATGAAGCACAATTTGAACTGTAACCTACTACACAGAATAGAACAAGGCTGCAAAAGGTATAGGCTGACTTGATCAGATATTTGACCTTAGAGGCGAAATTCTTGAAGGAAAAATCTGGTATGACATGGTTCATAAATGAACACAGAAACACAAAGTTCTTTCATGCACAAGTGAATGGTAGAAGGAAGAGATTACAACTGAAGAGAATACAAGACAGTTAGGGCACATGGTTAGAAGAGAATGAAGAAATAGCAGAGGAAACAGTTAACTATTTCAAAGCCCATTTCCATGAGGCAAACATCCCTACAACATTCAGAATCCTGGATCATGTTCCCACATTAGTGGAAAGCACAGACAATGCTCTACTAATGCAGCAAAAAACAAAGGAATAAATCAAACAAGCAGTGTTTGGACTTAATGCAGAAAGTGCTGGTGGACCTGATGGTTTCAATGGGAGTTTCTACAAATCATGCTGGGACATAATTGAGAATGACATAGTGGATATGGTGAAAGCAGTCTTTAATGGACATACTCTTCCCAAGGGTATAACACACAAACCTGGTGCTACTGCCAAAAAAGAATGAGGTACTGACCTTCTCAAATATGACACCAATCAGTCTCAGCAACTTTAGCAATAAAATTTTTTCCAGAGTGATTCATGAAAGAATGGTAAGCATTTTACCAAAGCTAATCTCTGAAGAACAAGTTGGTTTTGTAAAAGGCAGAAGCATAGTGGAAAATCTCCTGTTAACTCAAGAAATTATAACAGACATTCGTTTGAGAACTAAAACAGGTCCAAATGTGGTACTCAAACTGGACATGACAAAAGCATATGATAGATTGTCATGGCTCTTGTTGACAAAGGTTCTGAGGAAGATGGGATTTGAGGAGATTCATTGGTATGATACATGGGATTGTGCCAAATGACTGGTACTCTGTACCGATCAATGGAGAACCACATGGCTTCTTTAAATCCACAAGGGGAGTCAAGCAAGGTGACCCTCTATCACCTGCCCTATCTACTACCAGGGTCTCATACAAAAGGTGATGGATAAACTACACAACTGAAAAGGGAAACTACTCTCCATAGGGGGAAGGGCAGTGCTTATTACAAAGCATGCCCATACACCTCCTCTCTGCAGTAAACCCCCCAACCTGTGTGATCAATAAACTACATGAGATAATTACACAATTCTTCTGGTGTAACTCTATGGGAAACCCAAGCAAGCACTGGGCATCCTGGAGCACTTATGCTTGCCATTTGAGGAACGTGGTGCAGGTTTCAGATCTTTACATGACATGTCCACATCATTGTTTTGTAAGCTATGGAGGAACTTTAGAACAAAACCAAGTCTGTGGAGTGCATTTATGGGCCGAAAGTACTGCAAAAAGCTCAATCCTATAATAGTACCATGGAGAGTTGGTTCTCACATATGGAGGAAAACGATTGACTGCAAAAACATTATAGAACACCAAATCTGTTGGCAACCTAAGATGGGATCTTCTCTATTATGGTTTGAAAACTGGACTGGACTAGGAGCTTTATACTTTGTCACCCCACCTGATTTTATATGTGATGAAACCATACAAAACATTCAGGTTGTGGTGTGTGAAGGTTACTGGGATGAGGAGAAGATCAAAGAGATACTGCCAGTTGAACTTGCTGCACACATACTGGAGAACATTAAACCTCCAGCCTCCACTGATGCACTTGATAAACCAATGTGGATGCTAGAAACCAGTGGTGACTTCTCTGTTAAATCATCTTGGGAATATTTGAGAAAGAGATAGCATCCTCATAATTCTTACAAGAACATTTGGGTGAAAGGACTGCCATTCAAGGTTGCTTTCTTCATGGGGAAATTATGAAGAAATAGAATACCACTTGATGACTTCTTCAAAAAACTAGGCTACCACATGGCCTCTAAATGCTGGTCTTTTGCAGAACCACAAGAAGAAATAAGACAGCATCTCTTCGTCACTTCATATGCTGCCAAAAAAATGTGGAGGTATTTCCTTGATTATGTAGGAATAGACATAGAGGGAATCACACCGCACCAAGCAGTGACCAAATGATGTACTGCAGATGTGGTCAGTCAACTGAAACCAATAATGCAGGACCTACCTTCAGTGATTGTATGAGAGTTGTGGAAGAGAAGAAATAGCTACAGACATGGAGATGCAGTCACTATCAGTAGAGTAATCTACCCGATCAATTATACTATTCAACTACTCATCAAATTCAAAAAGCTAGGTATACACAACATCCCACATAAATGGCCAGACATAATCACTGTGATGGAACAATACACCCCCACCCTGAAGTACACAAAGGTACTTTGGGAATTCCCGAATCAAGGGTGGACTAAGGTTAACACAGATGGATCCTCTAGAGGTAATCCAGGAAGAAGTTCCATTTGCTTCATATTGAGAGATGAGAAGGGAGATATCCTATATGCATGTAGTAAATAAATCCAAGAAGGCACAAACACAGAAGCTGAAACACAGGCAATGGTAGAGGCCCTATGATTCTGTGTTCACAATGACCACACCCTCATAGACTTTGACACTGATTCAATGATGATATTGAAAAGTATAAAGGGAGAACGGAGAGTGCCATGGTCCATTGATGAAACAGTTTTAGAGATCAGAAAATTGATGTCAAGCTACAATATAACAATAACACACACACTCAAAGAAGGCAACAAAGTCGCAAACCATCTTGCCAACTATGCTCTGGACATTGGACTAATGGAATGCTACTGTTTTGATGATTTGGATATACAAAGTAGAAGACTAATGAACAGTGATAAGAGTCAATGTCCATACCTAAGAATAAGAGTGGCAGGAAACAAGGGGCAGTAACATTGCCAAAGGAAAAGAAACCTGGTGGAAAGAAAAATAGCAGTGGTGAAGAAAGAATGGAGCAGTGGCTCTACACTGACTATTCTTCTTTTCTTGCAGGGAACACGGGAATAGCAAACCTTACAGATCAACCACATCAACTAATTTATGCAGGTAGGAGAATCTGGAGGTTAACACTTAAAATGCAGCACCAACAAAGAAAAACTGGAGCTCAACTTGCCAACACTGCCAATAACAACTGTTGCTATATGGTGTGCCATGGAACAGCACCACACAAGTCACATACCAAATAAGCAGCCACTCACTAAAGCAGGACATCAGCAAGAAGATAGTGGATACAGGATTTCACTTAATCAATGTACTTGTGGGTGAAGGCACAATGTTATACCAGGGCTGCCGCCACAAGCATCATCACAACATCTGTAATGAGGAGAAATTGGAGAAGTGGATCCAATCTAACATGATGTTCTTTCTTGCAGGAAATACTGACAAGGGCTGCCATAAACACCTGCTTACATCTCTAACCACCAGCACCTTGGAATCAAGCAGCAGTGAAATGCTGATCACTATGAGGGATCAGATTACTACTAAAGAAGCAATGTGTCATTACATTTCTTCTTTGGTTAGTAGAATAGATCCCAACTACTCCAACCAATCTCAGCAAACACATATACATAATCTCAACATAGATCTCAACTCCGCAGATAGCTTAGAGGAGGCCAGATCATTACTGCAATTGCAATGTGTGATAGTAGCATTCTAATGCTCAATCTATTCCAATTACAGAAATTATCACGGATTCCCCTTGCTAACATACAACACAGTAACCCAGCAAGCACACAATTAAATAACTGCAGCAACATAGGAGCAGCAAGATGGACACTCCCTTCACATTGCCTGCAGCAACTACAGCAGCCAGAAGCATACCTAACAGACAACCAACAGAAGCATCACCCTGAAGATTATAGGACAACAAAGCACCTAAGTCAGCATGCAAAACAAAGATAACTGCCATATCATCAACAGCAAACAAAATCCCAAAAAATCAGCAACATAAATATCATGTTCACCACTGAACCCAACACCCTCCAAAATACTAAATAGTCCAGGTTATTACTACAGTTGCAAGGTGTGGTATTAGCACCCTTGGTGCTCAATCTGTTGCAACTACAGCAATCATCTTGGACATTCCCAGCTACATCACAATACTGAAAACCTAACTTCATTCAGCAACACATCAGCAATCTCCAGAGCCAATAGTCATCACAGGAAACTGAAACACCAACAAACTATCATCAGAAGCAGCACAATAGCAAGGATATACACAGGCATAAAGCACATCAGCAGCAGCTTCAAGACATAGAAACTCAGCCAGCAAAGTATCAGCAGAGGAAGTACACATACAAGAGCAACAACAAATTCAATTCAACCATCATGGATCATTCAGCACTCATATCCCATAGACATCCAGTCAACACAAAGCACTACAGGAGCAAAGATAAGCATATACATAACTCAATGCAGCAGCTCCAAGCTACAAAAACACAGACTCCATTTCACAAAACTCCAAATTAACTCAAAGCAGCACAGGAACAAGGATTCACACAGACACAAAGCAAGATAGCAGCAGAGTTAATAGAATATCAGCAGAAGAAACACTCATCCAGGAACAACAACAAATCAGAGCAGATCACTTCAAAACTCACTGACACTACACTTGAGTATCCAGCCACAAGAACAAGCAGTACCCCCCCCTAGAGGCAGAAAATCAAGCAATCATTAACAGCAGTCTCATCCTATAGCACACACCATACCCAGCTTCAGCAATAGCAACTGGAAAACTGCCCAGCAAACAACACAAGCAACACTGATATTATGAAACAAGATACTTCTTGACAGTTATCTTCAACTTCGCTTTTGTCAAAGCAAATTTGAAGATAGCTCATGCTTTTTTGTCGATCTTTTGCAACTTCTTATAGATAGATGTCAGGAACACATAATAGGGAGCAAATTCCCCTTTAACTTAGTAGAAATAGGAATACATGTACTTTTTTGTATAGCTGACCTAGAGAAAACTCACGTTGTTTTTGTACAGACGATTGTCTATCATCAAATATACAATTGTTACATCATCTTAGGTCTAACACCCACTACTTTCTAGGTACAATTAGTCATCACTTTAGAATGAATAATAGCACATGCATTCTATTTTGGGAGGTAAGGTTTATGTCCCCGTCCATTGTTGTACTTTATTTTCAGTAATAAAAATATAAATTCAGTTAAAATAAACAATAATACATTATCCTTCTTCTATAGTAGAAGATGGGGTAGCCAAGATATATGAATGGAAATTCCTGCCTTCCTATGCTAGTGATTCTTTCCACCTTTGAAACCATTTTCGGTTTTAGGGTTTCGGATTCTTCCTTCTTCTTTTTTGTTAACGTTCTTTTTTTATTTATTTGTCAAAACGAAAATACGAAAGAACCTAAAGCTAAGGCACGAAGATCAGTATTGGGATTATAAGAACAATCCTATTCCAAGCTCTGATACCAATTGATGCAATATAAAATGCATAAAACAAGATAAAAGGATAGAAGCAAGACGCTCAATGAACTATCAAGACAACAAGTACGAACTAGTCTACTTATCTTCTTCACGAAGTCACGGACTACCTATACTATATGAACAACCCTAAAGATAATGTTGGCCTTGCAAATTGTTCGATCAAACAAAGGAGCGAGTTCAATTTGGAATCACACCAAAAATTGGACAAGTTCAAAGCACACGACTTTGGAGCAAAGTAGCTGCTGATTTTTGTATTGAATATCAAAGTTAGGTTCTACAAATAATGAAGTCTTTAGGCTTATATATAATGAGCCTTGTCCTAAGTTAACTATGAAACAAACAACTAACAAAAAGGCCACTATTTGGCTAAGTTTAAAGAATAGTCACGCAGGACCAAACAAGTAAGAATTAATGTCTTCCATAGCAACACAATAATACAACATAAACACAAATGTATATATTAAACTTCTAATTTCGTCCATAGCCAAATTTTTGAATGCTTGAACACTTGGCTCTTCTCCAAGGCTAACCAATGCCTTTTCTTGTCTTATCCAACATTGATGGCATGAACGTAGCTTGATCATGTTGGCCTACATCAGCCCTACCTCTCCATACACAAAACAGCCTCGAGCTAAGAATGGCTGTTGAATCTGAGGTTGCCTCCGATACCCTGAGCATCCACTAGAAGAGCCTTAGACTAAAGGAGAATAGTAGGAGCTTTGTGCTGGTAATGAACTAAATGAAGGCTGAACTAAAGCACCACGAGCGGGCTGATAAGCTGAAGGAGCTGTCCTGCTATGATGGCCTCTCCCAGAATGATCCCTACCTCCAGATGAGGTACCTTTGAAACCGCTAGAATTGGGGCTTCCTGCCCCTCATCACCATGGTCTCCCTGCTCTGACCCGAATGCACTTAATCCTGCGCGCTATGTCCACAGCCTGAAGAAATGTAGTAGCAGTCTCCCCCTTCCTAGTCATAGCAATCTTGACACCAAAGTTCAACCCCTTAATGAACCTCATCACCTTTTCAACCTCTGTGGGGATCCGAAAAGCTACATGAAGGGATAGCTTTGTGAATCTCATCTCATACTCCGTCATAGACATGCGACCCACTGAAGGTGCTTGAACTGATAACACATTTCCTCCCTCTTCATGAGGGAAACAAACTTCTCTAATAAGAGATGTGAAAACTGACACCATGTGAGGGGAAGTGACCCTGTTGGCTAGCTATGCTCTATGACTGCCACCACCTCTTAGGTGGCCCCTAAAGCTGGTGGAGTTAATGACTCCACCAAACTAAGATTCCGAAGAATTTCATGAAAATCATCTTAGAAATCATCTGCATCTACCCAAGGATCAACCTCATAATGTGGAGGGCCCATCTTCTTGAACCGGTCAAACCTTTTCCACTCCTCTTCAGACATAGAGGCCTCAATTACTGGCCTAGCAGCAACCACAGGAGGATGTCCCATAATTGGTACTACTCCCGGCGTCTGATAAACAGTAGCAACCTACTCAGGAGTGTGCGTATTTAGAGTATGTGCCCCTCCCCAGCCTGAGAAGAAGCCGGTGTCACAAGAAGTACTCTGGTCTAAGACAAGCCCTCTACGACCATCCAATTGAACTAAAGCATCCTCAAGTACTTGGGTAGAAATAAAGCCCTCACGGGCCTATGTTGGTCCAACTGGCTCACCCTGATAAAAAAACCTGCTCTTCCAGCGGAGCTACCAGTGGCTCCATAGGGGCTGCCATAGTAGGGGCTCATACTGTAGCGCTGTCACGACCAAAAATCCCACCTTAGGCCATGAAGGAGCTTGTTCGTACTTGCTAAGAAAGGCAACTCATAATTAATAGAATAAAGTTCAATTTTCTTTAATTTACAGAGTTATGTCATAATAAAAGCACTATTAAGCTCAATGCACTAAATTATTTGGTACATGTATAACATGGTCTATACACTACCAAAATAATACAGCCCCTAAGACCTAGGTGACACAAGTACATGAGTAACAATTGAATAAATACAAGTCTGAATATGTAACCACAATTTTCTAAAGAAAGAAAAAAGATAGGAGGTAAGTAAAGACAAGGACTCCATGTGCTGCGGATCGAAACAATATTGCAGCTCACCACAAAATCTCCAATGATGTACTCCTACTCAACACAAAGGGTACCTCAACACAAATCTCAAAACCTGCATAAAAATGTGCAGAATCTGATGGTAGGTTATAATCTCATGTTTTAGTCACTTAGTGCACTCTATTTCAACACTTTATTTGTGTTTGAGTAGTAATTTGTAGTGTTTTGCACTTATTGTGTGTTTTATACCTTGTAGGAGTGATTCCGAGCTATGTAGATGTTGTGGAGCTATTCGAGCTATTTGGAGATTTGAAGTCTGAGTAAAAGCCTAAGGGATTAAGTTGGGATCATGTTCGGGGGTCGAGGACCAAGTCTGGACGTTACAAATAAAGCAAAATTCGTACTCTGAGAAAACTTCACAAAATTGTTGAGCTCTTTAGATTTCCCCACTAATGCCTTGCATGGCGTGTCGCCCCATGCGGCATGCCTGTGTAAATTTTACATAGCCAATGTTCTATTTCAGCTAGGAGAAGGTCGTTTCGTCTGTGCCCGACCTACTTGGTATAAATACATGGAAAACGTCATTTTTTTTACTTTTGACATACTTTGGACCTAAGGAGGCTAAGGAGGAGTGGGAAGAACACAAGCACAAGCATTTCATCATTTCTTCCTCACTCAAGACCCAGTTTGGATCGAATTTATGTTTTCCTATACTTTAATTTTATTTGTGATGAATTGATCTGTATCTATGGAGTAGTTCTATTTAGGGTTTGATGGATTTGATGTATTGATGATTGTTTGTGGATTATAACTCTAGTATTATGTATTGAATCATTTTGGATGATTTAATTGTTGCATCTATATTCAGTAGTTCTTGTAATCGAGAGAGGCATAACTAGTGATATCTTTGCATTATAGTGTTGGTTGAGTTCATTTGTTCTTGATAGTAATCAAAAGAGGCTAGTTGAATCATTGATTAAACCTAGTTAGGAGAATGATCGAAAGAGGTTTTCCTAAAGACCAATCTACTAAGAATTCCTATATATCTTCACGTGCTTAAATTGGTTTATCTGGCGAGGTTAAGACTTAATCGAGAAAGGAGGTTTTGCTGAATATTTGAACTAATAATTGAGTGAATTCGAGAGACTCACTTGAACATTAGAAGTGAATTATCTAGAGTTAGATCCTAAACAATTATCTTGCACCTATCCTATCAAAACCCTATCTTCTTCCACTGATAACCCTCTTTGCTTATTCCTTTTATCGATTGTCATTAGTCAATAGCTTTAGATTCTTAGTTAATTTTAGTTAGACATATTATAAATCTCAATTGTTGATCATCTTGAATAGCAACCAAGCTAGAAACTACGAGAGTATTTTTTAAATCCAACCCATGTGGATACGATATTATACTATACTATATTTGATTAGCGAGCAAACATTAAGTGTGTGTTTTGCGCTCGTCAAATTTGGCGTCGTTGCCAAGGACTGGCAATCAATAGTGTTTGAAATAGTTTGTAATGCTAATTCAGGAATTTGTTCTTTTTATTTCTATTTTCTCTTTTTATGTTTGGTGTTTGTTGACCGAGCTCATGTTACAGGTTTAGATTGTAGCATGACTCGAGCTTCTGCAAAAGAAATGATACCATTTGACCCGAGATAGAAAAACAACTACGACAGTTGAGGATGGAAAGAAATCTCACCTAGACAATAGAAAGGTTGGGCAATCCTCAACCAAAGGAACTATGGCTGGAAAGGGTGATGATACAATAGATTTGGATGCAAGGGAGGCAGCCCAACAACGAGAAAAAGCTGCACGAGATGTTGAGGAAGCGGCTATTAAAGAAGCACAGATTATCTATGAAGGAGAGAGGAGTCGGAGAATTGCTCAAAATCAACCCATGGCTGCAGACTAGTTTGGAAATATAGCTCCCATGCCTGGGAGATCACTGGGCGATTATGCTAGACCGGTCTACAACCAATAATTATCAAGTGTGAGACCGCCTCCGATTGCAGCTAACAAATTCGAATTGAAGCAAGAGTTGCTTCAAACCCTTCAAAATTGTTGTGTCTTCAGAGGGAAGATGAACGAAGATCCAAATACACATTTAATGGATTTCGAGGACACTATGAACACCTTTCAATACAATGGTGTGTCAGAAGATGCAGTGTACTTTAGGGCATTTCTCTTTACACTCAAAGATGATGCAAAGTAGAGGCTTCGAAGCTTGCCCACAGGATCGATTAGAACGTGGGAGGAGATAACCAGAAAATTCCTTGATAGATGTATCTCCTCAGCTAAGACGGGCAAGTTTAGAAGAGAAATCCATAACTTCTGCCAGAAAGAGATTGAAACTGTTGTTGAAGCATGGGAAAGGTATAAGGAGATAGTTACAAAGTGTCAACATAGTGCAATAGAACTCTGGATGCAACTCCAGGACTATTGGAATGGATTGAAATGACCTCACACAGAACATTGAGCAATGCAGCTAGAGGCCCGTTACTGAAGAAGACTCCACAGGAGATGGTTACAATTCTTGATGAGTTGTCTGAAGATGCAAATCAGTGGCTGATGCAGGCCAACTTGATCAAGCCACGTTCATGCCATCAATGTTGGATAAGATAAGAAAAGGCGTTGGTTAGCCTTGATTTAGGCGTTGGTGATTGGCCTTAGTGAGGCGTGTGATGTTGATGTTACACATTTGTGTTTATCTTGTATTGTTGTGTTACTATGGAAGACATTGATTCTTACTTGGGGGTCCTACGTGACCATTCTTTTTACTCAGCCAAATTGTGGCCCTTTTGTTAGTTATTTGGTTCCTAGATGGTTTAGGACAAGGCTCATTCTATATAAGCCTAAAGACTTCATTATTTTCAGCACCTAACATTGATATTCAATACAAAAATCAGCAACAACTTTGCTCCAAAATTGTGTGCTTTGAACTTGTCCAATTTTTTGTATGATTCCAAATTGAACTTGTTCCTTTGTTTGATCGAACAGTTTGCAAGACCATCGTCTTCTTGTGGGTTGTTCGTATAGTATAGGTACTCTGTGACTTCATCAAGAAGGTAAGTAGACTAATTCCTACTTATTGTCTTGATACTTCATTTAGCATCTTGCTTCTATCCTTTTATCTTGTTTTTCGCTATATTGCATCAATTGGTATCAGAGCAGCGAAATGATTTGTTATTACAATCCCAATCTTGTTCTTCGTGTCTTAGTTTTAGGTTCTTTTTCTTTAATTTCAATTTTTTGATTAAAAATAAAAAGAAGAAGAAAACCTTGACAAAAAATTAAAAAAAATAAAACCGAAACCCTACTGAAGAATAACCGAAAATTTGTGTGATTGAAATTGTGAAATCATCTAGGGATTGAAGTTTTGAAGATTAATTGATAAAGAAACGTTCTTGAACTAGTGATGGTTCCACCGTCAGACCCGAGAAGTTCGCGGAGTTAGCTCGCCAAAACGAGCTGAGGGACGGAGGTGCTCAGATTGTTAGGACCATGGGGATCCCCGGGGGGTCATACCACCATTAATGCCAGCCCGGAGAAACGTAGCACCTGTCGGGGATATGAGAGCAGCCCGAGAGGATGATCAACCAGAGTTCGAGGAATTTGAAGATGATGATTTGGGGCCACGAAATTAGTGGGTAAGGCAACCAAATGGGGGCCGAGACTACATGGGAAGACGTGGTTATGATCGTGGTCCAAGAGGGAGACTTAGAAGTTCTGGTGGAATGAATTAAGAGCATGAGTTTGATGAATATGCCGAACATTATGAGGACTTCCAACAGATCTAACCGATCCGAGGTCGTCGAGAAAATGTCCGAGATAATGGTTTGAACAGGGTAAAGGTTACTATCCCTGCTTTTAAAGGAACTAGTGATCCTGACTGATTTTTAGAATGGAAACGTCAAGTTGAGCAGATATTTGAAATAAATGATATGACTGAGGAGAAGGAGGCTATATATGCCATTGCTGCTTTCGAGTCCTATGCTTCTACTTGGTGGGAGGCTGAGAAAAGATCCAGATTTAGACATGACCAGCCTGCATGCATAACATGGTTGGAATTGAAGCAAATAATGACTCGTAAGTATGTATACCTACGGCACAAGCAAGAGCAGGTACGGAGGTTGTATGACTTGAAGCAAGGGTTGAAGTCCGTTGAGGAATACTATGATGACTTTGAGAAAATCCGCCTATCACTTGACATGGAAGACGAAGAAGAAGATGAGGCTATCATCCGGTTCAAAAATGGGTTGAATAATTATATCTCCAATCAGTTGAGGCTACATGAATTTGTTGCTCTTCATGATGCGTTCTTAGCTGCCAGTGAAGCTAAAAAGATGATTAAAGAAAGCAGAGCAGCTCGCTATAGAGGGGGTTCCGATTTCACTTCCATACGTCGAAACAAATAGTGGAAAACACCGAACACTCGGGGAGCAAGCCAAAGCCGAGAGATTAAGAAACCAACCCAAGCAGCGGCACCTAAACCTCATCCTAAGGGGTCCGGAGGTATTTCTAAAACTCAACTCAACTCACCTAGTGCATCTTCCTTTCAATGTCATAAATGCAAAGGATATGGACATTTCGCTAAGGATTGTCCTACACAGAGGACTATGCGAATTATAGACGATGGTACTGTGTGTAAGATAGAAAGTGAAGAAGAGATTGAGGAAGATAAGGGGACGGAATTGGTTGAGTGCAGCGAAGAGGAGATGGAAGATGAGGTGTGAATATGTTCTTAGTGGTACGTAGGAACTTGAGCATTATGAGCGTGCAGGAGGAAAGAGATGTGCAGCGTGAGAACTTGTTTCATGCTAGATGTAGGGTAAAAGGAAAGGTGTGCTCGATAATTATTTATTTCGGAAGTAGTGAGCCACACGTTAGTGACTCAACTTAATATACCTACGAGGAAACATCCCCATCCTTATCGATTGCAATGGTTGAGTGAATGTGGTGAGTTAAAGGTGGTAATGCCGGCAGTTATTAAGTTCAAGGTGGGAACTTATCAAGATGAAATCTTGTGCAATGTAGTGCCTATGCAGGCGTGCCATTTACTGTTGGGCAGGCCTTGGCAGTTTGATAGGTGTGTTGATCATGATGGAAAGGCCAACACTTATACAGCCAAGCTGGAGGGCAAGAGTTATGTACTTAAGCCCTTAACACCTGAACAGGTTAGTGATGATTACAAGAGCATGAGAGAACTGAAAGAGGCGGCTAGAGCTAAGGCTCCAATGAAGACTAAAACCGAAGCTGTGACCAATGCTAGTACAGCAAACTTGTCAGGTAATATTTGGCTATGATGCAACCAGGTGAGTATTGGCGAGGTAATGATAGTTCTAAACTGTTAATTTGCCTAGTTCATAAGGATGTTTACTTGAGTTATAATGGTGAAGTTTCTACTAACGTTCACCCCTTGCCTAGTATTGTTGATGACGTTTTTGATGTGCCGGGTAATTTCGGCATATTTTGATACTACTTGCTTAAAGTTTAACTTGTTTTACATGCAAATTCTACTGATACTTATGTAATTTTAGTGTATTTGTAGTATATCGAGTGTAAGGACCCAGAAGTACGAAAAAGAGTTCAAAAAGACATCTGAAGACAAGAAAAGAAGTTAAGAGCATCGCAAATGTGAGTATGCAGTCGCAAACAGCAAATGCGGACCGCATATTCCACGAGCAGATCGCAAACAAGGACAGAACTCTGGGTAGTGCATCATGTCGAGAATGCGGTCGCAAATGCGACCCCAAAACAAGAATGCGAACCGCAAATTAGCAATGGGAATTCGCAAACACAACTAGAGTTTCTGGGTGAAAATCAGAATGAAGAATGCGATCGCATTTCGTGATCGCATAATCAACATGCGGACCGCAAACCAAAATGCGGTGAAGGCAAAACTCTGGGGTTAAATCTGCGACAGCCGATGAAGATTTGCGGTCCACATTTCTATTTTGCGACAGAAATGCGGTCCGCATTATTACTGCAAGGGCAAATCAGTCCGAAGTTCGCCTCGGGTTTTGGGCCTTTATAAATAGGTTTAATAGGGTTTTGTAAAGGGAATCTTGTCAGAATTGAGAGTAAAAAGTACGGTCAATTAACTAGTTTGAATTCTTGGAAGCTTTTGGGATCAATTACCTTCTATTTTGTAAGATGATGACAATTACTATTCTTTACTCTTCAATTTTCAGCATGAGTAGCTAAATTCAAACGCTGAGGTTGTGAACCCTAGATGGGTAGAATGTTGTTGAGATTTTGTTATTGAATATGATTCCAATGGAAGATTGATATTTATTTATTTCTTGTTCTTCAAATAATTGTTAGTGGTTGCAAACATTAACGAACACCAATTAATTCCATCTTATCTTGGAAAAGTGGGATAGAATTTGGTAGAAGTAAATAACAAAGACTCAAGGCTTTAAACTTTGTTTAATGAAATCGCTTAGGAATAAGTAGGTTTTAATTTGGCATTAATTGATCGTTCTTAATCACAACTCTTTTTTATTTGGAAAAATCGTAAAGAGGATATATTATCCATCTATTGGGAAATATTGGATAGTAAATCAAACATCAATTGCATATCAAGAAAGTCTTCCTTTGGAAATATTCAATATTAATATCAAGAGCATTCTACTACATTAAGGGGGACACAACCTTGGTTTCTTTAATTCATATTATTCACATCCACAATATTTCAATCAGTTTTCGTTTATTTTACGTTCAATATCCCTTTTCTTTATTACAATTACTCGATAGAATTACGACTTAGTCGAGTATTACGCTAATTAGATAAACGTTTCACACCTATTCCCTGTGGGATTCGACCCCAACCTTGTTGGGTTATTATATTTGACACCGACCGCTTACACTATTCTTAAGGTGTAATTTGAGCGTATCAGTTTTGCAGGAATATGTGGACATGTTTGCCCCATGAGGAGATGGTTCATTCAAAGTGTTGCAAAAGATCAATAACAACGCCTATGTTATAGGTCTGCCTGGTAGTGCCTCTTTCGGAGATGATGATGGCTCGATTTCTAGGACAAAAGCTTCTCAAGAAGGGGAGAATGGTGCAGGCCAAACTGATCAAGCTACGTTCATGCCATTAATGTTGGATAAGACAAGACAAAGCATTGGTTAGCCTTGATTTAGGCGTTAGTGATTGGCCTTAGTGAGGCGTGTCATGTTGATGTTACACATTTGTGTTTATGTTATATTATTGTGTTGCTATAGAAGACATTGATTCTTAATTGGGGGTCCTGCGTGACCATTCTTTTTACTTAGCCAAATTGTGGCCTTTTTGTTAGTTATTTATTTCCTAGTTGGTTTAGGACAAGGCTCATTGATGCTTGGTGTAAAAGATATATATTTCTAAGTAAATCACCTCATATGTGGCTTTTGTTTAATGAAATTGGGATGTTAATTGCTATGATTCATGTTAATTTAAAGTGTTTTTATGTGTAGGAATGAGTTGGGAGCAATTGGGGGCGAAACGAGCAAGAAATAAGCCAAAACAAGACAAAAGAGGACAAAGGAGCAGGGGGCGCCACAGGCAGCGCCTGGCGCCACCTGTGGCACTGGAGGCAGAGAGTCGGAGCAAGAGCACTGAACGCAGCGCCCTGGGGGGCGCCTAGCGCCAGCCAGGGCACCGACGTTGGAAGTTGTCCTATTTCGTCTAGAAGTCTACTATTTTCTACCCTACCCCTTCCCAACACCTATATAAACACATCCAAACCCAAGAGGGACATATAGAACGTGATTTGGGAGGCAAAAACACAACGGAACATCGCACGGAAGCATCAATCATCAGTTCTTCTTCCTTTTCTAGTATTTTTATAGTTTATTCAATACTCTTTATTTTGATTGTTTTAATCATGAGTGGCTAATCATCCCTTGTTCTAGGGTTGTGATTAGCCATGAATATTGTTATTCAATGTTAACGCTTTCTTGATTATAATTCATGATTATATGGTTGTTTCTTCAATTCTATGTTTAATTGCTTAATTGCTTGGCCAGCAATTAGGTTCTATCAACTATCTATGCTATGTTTGGAAAAACTATGTTTAGATTAGAGAAGAATTGAAGAAATCATGTTCTTAACCTTTTAAGGGGGGCGGATTCGTGGTTAGGATAGGAATATACTTAATCACCATGCTTAATTGAATATCGTGTTTTTATTACGTTCTTGATAGATTAATTTCATAGGAATATAGGTGTTAATTTTATTAAGAATAGGCGAATAGTACTTCGGAAGAAGGCTATGAGAACGTTTACCGATTAATTAGCAACCATAAGTGAATTATATGAAAGGAAAGTTAATTAGAACACAATAGGATTGGTGAAATAATCACAACCCTGGAATATTTGTTTCTATTGATTAAACAACACTTAATTTGTTCTTTGATAATACTAGTTATAAATTAGAGCTGTAGTTTAGAATAATCAAGATATTGAATTCGAATTTTGCTTGCGTGAATAACAATATTAGTCTGTTAGTAAGTAGTTAAAATAAGTCCCTGTGGGTACGATAACCTGGACTCAACATCCTATATTACTTGTCGACCGCGTATACTTGCGTGTGCGTTAGGGAATAACAAGTTTTTGGCTCCGTTGCCGGGGACTTAAAAATCTGCTACTTTACCGACTCAAGCTTATATTTGTTATTTTTTCATTTTTTACTTATCGGCTTACGTTGTTTGCATACACAGGCTCTTCTATTGAATGCGGAGGAGTAGAAGCGCAAACAACCTTCTTCCTTTCGATCCAGAAATTGAACGAACACTACCCAAAGTAAGGAGGGAGATAGAAGCCAGAACTAGAATTAACAGAGAGTTGGACATTGTCGTTCAACCACAGCCAATTGAGATGACGGGTAATGCGGAACGAGCGGTGATTGAAGCTGCAAGACCCAATCTTGCCAACGTGACTCAGGCAATTGTAAAACCTGAAATCACAGGCCACTTTGAGCTAAAACAATATATGGTGCAGCTGATCCAATCTACAGGGCAGTATGTGGGACTGTCGCATGAAGACCCACAGATATAAGAAGCTGCTTAGGGATTGTCCACACCATTGCCAGACGGATGAGGTCCTGGGACATACTTTTGTTGATGGGCTAGATAAAGCTTAAAAAATGAACCTCGACTCAGCTTGTGGGGGCAGTTACATGGCCAAGCCCTATAGTGAAATCCAACTACTGTTGAACAATTTCACGGCCAATGATCATAATTGGCAAGGGGACGGTGACTCACGCAGAGCAATTAAACAAAAGGGAGCTGGGTTGATCGAACTAGATGACCTTGCAGCTATGAGAGCAGAGATGGCAAAACTGGCCAATCAGATGAACAGAATGACGATGCAGCAGGTTCAACCAAGACAACAGGTCCAACAGATGTCGTTGTGCTGTGAGATGTGTGGTGACAACCATACAAGGGACATGTGCCCCACAAATTCGGAATCCATATATTATGTGGGACAACAGAACAGGGGGCCATCGAATCAAAATACACAATATGGGAACACCTACAATCCGAATTGGAGGAATCATCCCAACTTTTCATGGGGTGGTCATCAATAGCAGCAGAATCATGTTAGACCACAAGGGAATTTTAATCAACCGCAAAGGCAACCTCAACAGGCAGATGATAATACGAATGAGTTATTGAAGCAGCTGGTGCAAGATAATAAACAGTTCAGAACAGAATACCAAACACTTACCACAACAGTGAGGAATCTGGAGCGCCAAATGGGACAGCTGCCGGGGCTCAAAATACTAGACTAGCTGGAGCTCTACCCAGTGATACTGAAGCAAACCCAAGGGTGGCACTTAATGCTGTATCATTAAGAAACGGGCAACAACTGGAAGAGGTAGAGTCTAAAAAGAAGAAGCAGGTGACCTTTAATGAAAAGCCGATCACCATAGAGGCAACAACAGAGAAAGCCAAGGAATTTGAGAAGCCGGCTGAAGAGGCAGGAGCTAAGCAACCTCCACAACTGGTTGCAAGGCCACCACATCCATTTCCACAGAGATTACAAAAACTGAGGGATAATGAGGTGTACAAAAAGTTCCTTGACATTTTGAAGCAGGTACAAATCAACATTCCGTTGGTCGATATATTGCAAGAAGTGCCTAAATGTGCAAAGTATATCAAGGATATTGTGGCCAATAAATGGAGATTGACTGAGTTTGAAACTGTTGCACTCACCGAGGAGTGTAGTTCTAGAATTCAAGGCAAGCTACCATAGAAATTGAAGGATCCGGGTAGCTTCACCATTCAAATTTCAATTGGGAAATATGCCGTAGGAAGAGCTCTATGTGATCTTGGAGCGAGTATAAACTTGATGCCACTCTCAGTATTCAGACAGTTGGGGTGGGGTGACCCACGCCCAACGACAGTTATATTACAGTTGGCTGACCACTCCCTGGCTCATCCGGAGGGAGTAATTGAAGACGTCCTGGTCCAAGTTGGCTCATTCATATTTCCAGCTGACTTCATCATCCTGGATTACGAGCCAGATCAGGACGTCCCATTTATTTTGGGGCGTCCATTCCTAGCCACCGGCCGCGCCATTATCGATGTCTGCGAAGGTAAATGACGATGAGAGTGGATGATCAAGAAGAAGTATTTAATGTTTATAAAGCACTCCGTCTGCCAACCCATTATGAGGAATTATCAATGATCTCAGTGGTGGAGAATGTTTCCACATCCTTAGTACCTTACATGAGCCTAGTTGATCATATTGAACGAATATTGATTGGGAATATGGAATTTAATGAAGATGAGATGATGAGAGAAATCAAGCAAATACTGGACATATCTTGCAATTATATTCAGGGGTTCAGAAAATTCGAAGAATTGGAGAGGCCTGTCACTCTGACCCTTCCCAAGCCGTCTATTGAGGAAGCACCGAGGCTAGAACTCAAGCCACTTCAAGCGCATCTGCGCTATGCTTATTTGGGAAATTCTGAGACGTTGCTAGTGATTATATCATCCAGCTTGACCAGAAGGCAAGAAAAGAAATTACTTAGAGTCCTTCGGGAATATAAAAAGCCAATCGGGTGGACTATAGCAGACATCAAGGGGATTAGTGTATCTTTTTGCATGCATAAAATTTTTCTAGAGGATGGACACCGCCCCAGTGTAGAGCAGCAACGGAGACTGAATCCTATAATGAAAGAAGTGGTGAAGAAGGAAGTCTTAAAATTGCTCGACGCGGGTATCATTTTTCGAATTTCTGACAGCAATTGGGTCAGCCCAATTCAGTGTGTGCCTAAAAAGGGTGGAATGATTGTCGTAGAGAACGAGAAGAATGAGTTAATTCCTACTCGAACTATCACGGGATGGAGAGTATGCATTGATTATAGGAAACTCAACAAAGCGACTCGCAAAGACCACTTCCCACTCCCTTTCATTGATCAAATGCTCGACAGGTTAGCCGGGCATGAATACTAGTACTTTCTGGATGGCTACTCGGGATATAACCAAATTGTCATATGCCCCGAAGATCAAGAGGAGACCACCTTCATTTGTCCTTATGGCACTTTCGCCTTTAAGCGAATGCCATTCGGACTATGCAATGCACCAGCAACGTTCCAAAGATGCCAGATGGCTATTTTCATAGATATGGTGGAAAAATTTGTGGAAATATCCATGGATGATTTTTCAGTTTTTAGGTCTTCGTATGATGACTGCTTAAAGAACCTCAGTAAGGTGCTAGCACGCTGTGAAGAAACAAATCTGGTGCTTAATTGGGAAAAGTGCCACTTTATGGTGCAAGAAGGCATTGTCTTGGGTCACAAAATATCCAGGACCGGTATCGAAGTGGATAAAGCTAAAGTAAAGGCGGTTGAAAAATTACCTCCACCAATTAGTCAAGGGTGTCCGGAGTTTCGTGGGACATGCAGGTTTTTATAGACGATTTATTAAAGATTTCTCTAAAATTGCTACTCCTTTGTGCAGGTTGCTCGAAAAGGATGTACCTTTCAAATTTGATGATTCTTGCCTCAAGGCTTTTGAAGAGCTTAAGAAGAAGTTGGTGACTGCTCCTATCATCGTAGCACCGGATTCGTCATTGCCATTTGAACTTATGTGTGATGCAAGTGACTTGGCCATTGGAGCAGTGTTGGGACAGCTGAAGGACAAGGTGTTCTACTCCATCTACTATGCAAGCAAAACTCTCGAAGATGCACAACAAAATTACACTACCACGAAAAAATACTTGTTAGCAGTAGTATGGGCCTTCGAGAAATTCCGAGCTTACTTGGTGGGAACAAAAGTCATAGTCCACACTGACCATGCAGCGATCAGGTACCTATTTACGAAAAAAGAGTCTAAAGAAAGATTAACGCGCTGGGTATTATTGTTGCAGGAATTTGATGTGGAAATCAAAGATCGGAAGGGGACAGAAAATCAGGTAGCTTATCATTTATCCTGCTTGGAAAATCATGATCACGTGGAGGGAGATGGACAGATAAAAGAAGTATTTCTAGATGAACATCTCTTTGCTATCACTCATGATTCTTCCCCATGGTACGCTGATTATGTGAACTATTTGGTGAGCGGTGTACTTCCTCCTGAAATCAAAACTGAAGCTAGGAAGAGGTTCTTGCATGATGTGAATTTCTACTACTGGGATGAACCTTATTTATTCAAGCAGTGTGCTGATCGGTTAATGAGGAGATGTATTCCGAAAGAAGAAGTGGAGTCAGTACTGCATAATTGTCACGCCTCACCTTATGGAGGCCATCACGGAGGAGATAGAATAACAGCTAAGGTACTACAGTCCGGTCTATTTTGGCCAACTTTGTTCAAGGACGCTCATGCATTTGTTAAAAAGTGCGATCAATGCCAGAGAACAGGCACAATCGCACGGAAGCAGGAGATGCCTCTAAACAACATTCTAGAAGTTGAACTTTTTGATGTTTGGGGGATAGACTTTATGGGACCGTTCCCACCTTCCAGAGGGAACAAATATATTATGCTAGCCGTTGATTATGTGTCGAAATGGGTGGAGGCAATTGCTTTGCCTACAAATGATGCAATGGTAGTAGCTGCATTCGTAAAAAAGAATATATTCTCCAGATTTGGGACTCCACGGGCGTTAATCAGCGATGAAGGAACGCACTTTTGCAATCGGCTATTAAATAACCTTCTAGCGAAATATGGGGTTCGTCACAAGGTTGCTACAGCATATCACCCCCAAACAAGCGGCCAAGCGGAGGTGTCAAATAGGGAGAGTAAGCAAATTCTAGAAAAGACGGTGAGCGTGAACAGGAATGATTGGGCTTCGAAGCTGGATGATACTCTTTGGGCATATAGGACAGCAAACAAAACACCAATTGGAACGTCCCCCTACAAACTGGTCTATGGAAAACATGCCACTTACCGGTACAATTGGAGCATAAAGCATACTAGGCAATGAAAAAGCTGAATATGGACTTTGAAGCAGCGGGCGAGAAACGACTTATGCAGTTGAACGAATTAGATGAGTTCCGACTACACTCGTACGAGAATGCCAAGTTGTATAAGGAGAAAATAAAAAGATGGCACGACAAGCACATCAAGCCACATCATTTTGAACCGAGCCAACAAGTATTATTGTTCAACTCAAGACTACTATTATTTCCTGGAAAGCTTAAATCAAGATGGTCAGGTCCGTTTGAAGTGGTAAGGGTCACTCCATATGGTGCGATTGAACTACGAGCTTTGAATAGTGAACGAAAATTTTTAGTGAACGGTCAGAGAGTTAAGCACTATTGGGGAGGTTTGATTAACAGGGAGAAAACCAAAGTCGTGCTTACCAATGAGTAAAGAAAAAATCTACGTCGTGTCGCGACGTTAAATCAGGCGCTTGTTGGGAGGCAACTCAATTTTTATCGCTTTTCTAGTTTAGCTTCTTAATTTACCCTTTTCAGAGTAGATGTAGTAGTACAATTGATGTATAGGTGTAGAACTATGAGTTGTAGGGAGGTAAGACATATAATTTGTGTAAGGGTCGGGGAATGGAATTGAAAAAAAAAAATAGGATTTTCGGCCTACAGCGCCCAACACCGCCTGTGGCGCCCCCGGCAGTGAGTTCGAGACCCCCCAGCGCCAGGAAGGGCGCTAGGCACCGGCTGGGGGGGTGACAGTTAAGTTTTTTAATTTTCTTTTTATTTTTTTAACTTTTGACCCATACCCGATAACCCGACCCACGGACCCATTTTTACTAACATTAAACAACCATTTATATTTAACAACCCACCCGTTTGGACATAGACCAACACAAAACAGAAAAACAAAATCCATCCCCGTTGCTTGCGTTCTTCTTCTTCTTCTTCACAAAAAAAAAAAAAAAAATTTAGCTATTCAATCTCTGTTATCTCCTTTCCTCAGGTATGTTAAGCTTCATCTTCTCTTTTCTTTTCTTCAATGTATTTTATTTAATATGTATGCTCATGTGCCCATCCCCACAAAATCCCCCATATCTTCTCCTTCTCTTACCCTTTCATGGTAGTATGTGTGTACGAGAAATTGTTTGGTTATTAGTGTTATCGGAGTAGTAAACTACAATTCCCTCTACTCCGTCAAAAATCGGGAGGGTCACTACACTTCACCGTTGTTTGAAATTGCAGCACACACTCCATACCCACCATCTATTTGTTTAAATGCCTGAATGAGACTTTTAATGCACCGGTGAAGTCTGAGTAGCCAACGACACTTGTATAGGCATTTGACTTAAGTGTGGGGTATCTCGGGGGGGGGGACGTTTACTAGTTGAGGGATAGGAATTTGATGCCGCATATCTTCTTAAGCCCTTACTCTTGTATATGTATGTTGTATAATTGTGTAAGATAGCTTAATGTACGAATATTCTAGCACTAGCATAGAAAGTGCCGAGTTTTTACCTTCCATTGTCATTATCACCTATTCACGTCGCCATGATCACTAGTTATTTTTTTGACACATGGGAAAGTCTTGAGTACCCATAATTTGTAGTGACACACTTGCTTCTATGCTTAGAGTTTAAGTGTGGGGTCCTTTAATGACATTGTACCTACGGTATATGTATTACACTTTTCTCATTTTCCTATTTGCTCGTGTTCCAGGACATTATGGCCCGTGATGATGCTACAAAAGGGAAAGGTCTTGGAAAAGCCTCCGCTACTTCGCCCGTTCCAAAAAAGCGAATACAGGGAGAGGGCTCCTCGAGACAGTCCAAGGGAAAGTAGGTGGACGAGGGGTCGCAGCGAGTCCCACCCAGGCCTCGTCCTCGATTAGAGTTGGTTAACGATGTTGCTGCTGTGTGGTATCGGAACTTCGTGCCAACTGGGCTCTATGTGTCAGAGATGGGAATTAACAAAACTGCTTTAGAAAGGCGATTCCCAGACGTACTCGCCAGACTGCGCATCTCACGGATGGAGAAATTTTTGGGCTGCCCGGGGCCCGCCAATCTGAGTTTGGTCCGTGAACTCTATGCTAACTGGAACCATCACAGAGCTACCTCCCACGTTCGAGGGATAGATTTGCCAATGGGTCGAGAAGACTTGTGTGATTATCTTCGGGTTGAAAATGCCGATCCACGGAGACTGCAGAGCCTCATTAAGAGTCCTCCATATGAGCTGATACGGCACACATTGTGTGGCATCGATTCAAATGCCATGTGGCTGAGGAAGCAAGGGAACATTCATCTCTCTATGGTAAGGGCATACTTCAACAACACTGCCAAGGTATGGCAGAACTTTGTGCAAGCTAGACTGATGCCTGCCGAACACAGCAGTGACTGCACTCGAGCGAGAGTGTGTCTCATCTTCTCACTCATGACCGGCCGACCTATCAACATCGCTGAGATTATGCTCAACGAAATGGCCCGCACCAGATTCGGGCGGCAGATTCGGCGGTTGTTTTTTGGCAACCTTCTGACGCAGTACATGCGGTTTTTGGGCGTGCCTGAATATCCTGGGCACGACGAGGTTGTAGAGGCACTAGCAGGGCTAATGGATAACACCGCCATCATGGAAACGTCGGCCAAGCTCACCCCTACGGCTCGATTGGAGCGTGAAGAGAATTTCAACAAGTATATGTATAACGCTATCAATTTGCTCATGAGCCGAGCCGGTATCACTGATGAAGAGCGCATGCACTTGCGAGATGATCTATCCAGCGCGTCTAAAGAAATGTTAGGGATTGCCCCTGGCAGCCCTGTGCATCCATCAGAGGACGCCAACACAGTACAGGGCTCGGATACCGGGGGGGGTGATGATGATGGTGCAACCGGGCCAATGGCGATGGTGCCTTTTGAGCTGGATTCCGAGGAGATCAGCACGGACTGACAGGGAGTTTCTTCTCACCCTACTTTGTTTTAATTATTTTAAATGCATTGGGGACTATGCATCATTTAAGTGCGGGGTGGGCGAACTACTACCTGTGCTGGTGTTGTATGTTGTGTGTAAATTGTATGTTTTGTAACTTGATATTATGTAGTTTGCTAGTTTTAAGTTGTTAGTTTTAATTTATTTCTTTTAGTGTAATATTATTATTATTTTTGGTTCTTTTAATAGTTTTGTTTATTATAATTTTTAGAGTAAGAAAAATTTATATATATATATATATATTTTTCAGATTTTTTCCCGACGATAGATCTTTTTCTTGAGGGATAAAATTTGATTAAAAACAACAAAAAGATTTTTGTTTTGTTTATAGGATAGTTAGGTAATATTTCTTAGTTTTTCTTAAGGCAGCGGTTCTTTTCCAAGGTTGTAGCTCGAACCGGGCAATTTAATTTCTTTTTAGGACTATTTTGGAAATAACTGAGTTATGTTGCAATACTTCTTGACATAGTTGATGCTGGTACAATAGGCTATGACACATGATCTATTTTCCCGTTTAGTTGAATTGTAAGCCTAAGAAAACAAGAAAACCGCCCAATTTGTGACACCCCTTCTCAGTTGTTGACTTGTATATCATATAGTGTAATTACTGCTTAATTGTCTCAATTATGTATGCTTGCTTGACTTGAAATTTGAACAGAACCGTCGTGATTGAGTCATGTGCATTGTGTGAGTGAGGTTGTTGATTCTCTGTGCTCTCTTGTATAGTCTAGAACTTGCCCCGTGTGCTAATTGAAGCGAAATTCTAAGTTGGGCTAATCTAAGAAATGATATAGGCATTTTCTTGTTTGATTATGGATGTGCCTGTCACATCGAATATAAAATTGTCCGTTGCTAGCCCCTTTGAGCCTATAGGCCTTTTTCTTTGGTACCTACATTACAAGCCATTCCCTTATTTTGTTCTTGAATTAGACTTATTTGAACCTTTACCTCCTACGGCACTTAGTAGCAAAAAGAAGTAAGGGTAGAGTTTGGGGGATTGTCTTGATTATGAATGGAACCGTGAAAGATCTGTCGGTCCAATGAAGCAGAAATTAAGAGTCACTAGCTGATGAGTATTTGTATGGAGTGTGAAAAGGAAGAAAAAAAAAACAAAAAGAAAGAAAAAGGAAAAAACAAAAAAAAGAAAAAAAAAAGAAAGAAAGAAAAATGTTAGAAAAATATTAGTGAAAAATATATAGAAAACACCTCCTATTGATTTGTGCTAGTGGAATGGTATAAGTGCTGAATTGAAAAAGGAAGGCTGTGTATATGAGACAAGTTTAGTAATTGAAAAAGAAAAGTGCTCGAATTGTGATTGTAGTGTATTAGGTGCTTAGGAGGACTAGTCACTATTACCAAATATATCCTACCAGTCCCCTAGCCTACATTACAACCTTAAAAGTCCTACTTGATCTTAGATTTGACTAACTCAATTAGTAGAAATCTACACTACGGGCAAGCTTATGGTACTATTACGGGAAGCATATGAGTTCTTTGTGAGAGTGAGGGTATTTTGTTCAAAATTGTATGATATTATTCATCTATGTTCACTCTTCGGATTGTGGTAAGGGCACATGATTTCATGAGCGATTGATAATGTTGTAAATTATCTTGTTAGTTAAGTATATGTATTGAGATTGCTCAATGGTTGCGAGTCGGCTCTTGAGCTTGGGTGGTAACATTTGAGTTGTTGGATGATATTGAAGTATTGTGCTTGAGTAAACTTTACGGGAAGAATATGGATCAATTGTGTCTTCATGCTTACTTGCTAGTGTTGATTGTGTTCAAAAGTACGATTTGATTGAAAAGTTGAATGCTTCATGATGATATTAAGTGCATGTAGTTGGGAAGTTGGTATATAATCCCATTGCTCGAGGGCGAGTAAGAGTCTAAGTGTGGGGTGTTGATGTTTGGTGTAAAAGATATATATTTCTAAGTAAATCACCTCATATGTGGCTTTTATTTTATGAAATTGGGATGTTAATTTTTATGATTCATGTTAATTTAAAGTGTTTTTATGTGTAGGAATGAGTCGGGAGCAATTGGGGGCGAAACGAGCAAGAAATAAGCCAAAACAAGACAAAAGCGGACAAAGGAGCAGGGGGCGCCACAGGCAACGCCTGGCGCCACTTGTGGCGCTGGAGGCAGACAGTTAGAGAAAGAGCACTGGACGCAGCGCCCTGGGGGGCGCCTGGCGCCAGCCAGGGCGCCGACGTAGGAAGTTGTCCTATTTCGTCTAGAAGTCTACTATTTTCGACCCTACCCCTTCCCAACACCTATATAAACACATCCAAACCCAAGAGGGACATATAGAACGTGATTTGGGAGGCAATAAAACAACGGAACATCGCACGGAAGCATCAATCATCAGTTCTTCATCCTTTTCTAGTATTTTTATAGTTTATTCAATACTCTTTATTTTGCTTGTTTTAATCATGAGTGGCTAATCATCCCTTGTTCTGGGGTTGTGATTAGCCATGAATATTGTTATTCGACGTTAACGCTTTCTTGATTATAATTCATGATTATATGGTTGTTTCTTCAATTTTATGTTTAATTGCTTAATTGTTTGGCCAGCAATTTGGTTCTATCAACTATCTATGCTATGTTTGGAAAAACTATGTTTAGATTAGAGAAGAATTGAAGAAAGCATGTTCTTAACCTTTTAAGGGGGGCGGATTCATGGTTAGGATAGGAATATACTTAATCACCATGCTTAATTGAATATCGTGTTTTTATTGCGTTCTTGATATATTAATTGCATAGGAATATATGTGTTAATTTTATTAAGAATAGGCGAATAGTACTTCGAAAGAAGGCTATGAGAACGTTTATCGATTAATTAGCAACCATAAGTGAATTATATGAAAGGAAAGTTAATTAGAACACAATGAGATTGGTGAAATAATCACAACCCTGGAATATTTGTTTCTATTGATTAAACAACACTTAATTTGTTCTTTGATAATACTAGTTATAAATTAGAGCTGTAGTTTAGAATAATCAAGATATTGAATTCGAATTTTGCTTGCGTGAATAACAATATTAGTCCGTTAGTAAGTAGTTAAATTAAGTCCCTGCGGGTACGATAACCTGGACTCAACATCCTATATTACTTGTCGACCGCGTATACTTGCGTGTGCGTTAGGGAGTAACACTCATTCTATATAAGCCTAAAGACTTCATTATTTTCAGCACCTAACATTGATATTCAATACAAAAATCAGCAGCAACTTCTCTCCAAACTCGTGTGCTTTGAACTTGTCCAATTTTTGGTGTGATTCCAAATTGAACCCGTTGCTTTTTTTGATCGACCGGTTTGCAAGACCATCGTTGTCTTGAGGGTTGTTCGTATAGTATAGGTACTCTGTGACTTCATCAAGAAGGTAAGTAGACTAGTTCCTACTTGTTGTCTTGATAGTTAATTGAGGGTCTTGCTTCTATCCTTTTATCTTGTTTTCCGTGTTTTATATTGCATCAATGGCCCTCTAAGAGTGTTGAAAGATGAAGTTCAACTGATGTTTACCAAGTTGATGCTAATACATCTGTGTAGGTACAGCTTGATGCTATGGTTAAAAAAATGAGAAAGCTGACCTTGGCTACAATACAAAGTGAGCCTCATGCAGCGTGTGATATATGTGGAAGAGGACACCATACTCATGAATGTCAAGCCTCAATTGAGGAAGTAAATGTTGTGGGATTACAACTTTAATGCAATGGGTCAGAAGCACCCCGATTTTTCATGGAGTTCAATTGGGGGTACCGCAAATGCATGACAACAAAACAACCCTAAACTTTAGGAACAAGGAGCTCCGGGATTTATGAATCAGCCGAGACTGCAGTTTCATCCTCAACAGCCCAATCAGCCTGGTCTAGAAGATCAAATGAAGGTCTTCATTATCAAGACAGATGAGAGGTTGGACGCCCATAGAGCAACTATCAAAGAATTGGGCACATCTTTTCAAAACCTAGAGAGACAGGTTGGCCAACTTGCAACAGTATTATCTGAGAGGGCTTCAGGAACTCTCCCTGCTGATACTAAGAGAGTTCCAAAAGATACAGTGAATGCTATAACCATGAGAAGTGGGCAAGTGTTGAAAGATCCCTCCCCGTCCAAAATGATGTGAAACTTAAAAAAGAAAGTGGGGAAAAACTGAAGGACGATGTTGATAAAAAGAAGAAGGGCCAGTTGAAAGATGAATAAAAAAAGAAGGGAGGAACATGATGAGAGCGAGCATATGCCTGCTTTACCTTCCCCCCAAAAAGCCATATAGAGAAAAGCTGGACAAGCAGTTTGGATGATTTTTGGATGTGCTAAAACAGGTTCATGTGAACTTACCATTCACAGAAGTGCTGATGAAGGCCAGCCTGATGAAGATACGTTTGTGCCTTTGAGAACATTCACGAGAAGTCAAGCTAAGGAACTTCTAATGCACACTTAATGGTGAAGAAGAGCCAGACATTGATGATAGACTTTGTGTGAGGCGTTGAAGATATTTGCGTTGAAGATGCACTTGTGTGACGTTGATGATGCACATTTGTATCTATGTTGTATTGTTATGTTGTTATGGAAGACATTGATTCTTTGTTTGGTGTCCCGCGTGATCATAAGGAGACATAACCAAATTATTGGCCTTTTTGTTAGTTATTCCTTTCCTAATTGATTTTTGTAAAGGCTCATTCTATAAGCCTAAAGACTACACTGTTTTCAATAACTTACATTATTAATCAATATACAATAACCGACAACCTCCTTAGGTTCTCCAAAACTCTCTGTGTGTGAAGGATTTTTGGTGTGATTCCAAATTAAACTTGCTCCTATGCTTGATCAAACAATTTGCAAGTCCATCGTTGTCTTGAGGGTTGTTTGTATAGTATAGTTTCTCCTTGAATTCATCAAGAAGGTAAGTAGATTAGTTCCTACTTGTTTTCTTGATAGATCATTGAGCGTCTTGCTTTTATCCTTGTTTTCTTGTTTTCAAATTCAGTACTGCATCAGTTGGAATCAGAGCTTGGAAAGGGCTTGTTCATATAATCCCAACCCTGTTCTTCATGCCTTAGTTTTAGGTTCTTTCTTTAATTTCTTTTTTGATTAAAAAAAAGAAGAAAAACGTGACAAAAAAGAAAAGAAGAGGAAAACCTAGAATTATTGTTGATTGAAGTTGCTAAAACACCTAGGGTTGAAATCTTGAAGTCTTGATTGTTAAAAACCTTTCTTGAAACCAATCTTGAAGTCTTTGATTGTTTAAGAACCGTTCTTGAAAACCCTAGTTGAAATCTTGAAGCTAGTACATGTTAATCTTGGATTCTTGAAGTTTTGGACGCCAATTTGTAGTTCTTGGAGTAATTCACATTAATCTTGAAAGGTTCTTGAAGATTCGACCATTCTTAACAATTTGCATTGAATTCTTGACGTTCTTGAACATCAACTTGTTGTTCTTGAATTTCTTCTTAAAAACGTGTAAGAGGCTAGGAGAAAGAGAAGAAATAAGAAACCCTAAACCTAGTCCAAGTGGGAAACAACTCCCAATCCAAAAGGGAGAAGTTTCAAGGAATTGTTTTCTATTGGGAAAAGGAGAAGAGGGGCGATTTCCATTTGGACAAGGAGAGAAGGCCGAAAGTTAAGAGGGAAGGAGAGGGAACTGGTCCTCTCCAAACTAGAGTGGGAAAGTCTCTAAAATTTTCTTATTTCTTGAATTTCCTTACTTCTTTGATTACACTACTTCTAATTAGTAATTCTTAGGTAATTTTATATTTAAGTTAATTACTAATTTTTGAGATTGTAGGATCTCGTGCTAAAACTCAGAATTTCAACCTTCGTAGTTAATTCTTAGCTTCTTGTGCTTACTTTGAAAAGTTGTCCACCTATAGAGTCACATAAATTCACTCACCCCAAAGAGAAATAGTGAACTTGTGAACTTGAAAGGTCGTTGAGGAACTTGATCAATTAGAGGAAGCCATTTTGAGGACAAGTTTGAAATATCCTACCCGAAATATAGAGTGAACTCGAGGGTCAACCAAAAGTGAGAGGAATTTTACTAACCTTAACACATTCTCTAGTCTTGTTTCTTTTGCAGGTACATGGCTACAGAAGGAGACAAGGTTGTAACCAACATTACTTTAGCCGAGCTCTTAGCTGAAGTAAGGGCAATTAGCAGCCAAATGGAGAATTTTGAAAAATCCGCTAGCAATTAGAAACATGCCGGAGAAGGAACTAGTGATAGTTCCACCGTCAGACCCGGCCAGTTTGCAGAAGTGGCTCGCCAAAATGAGTTGAGGGACGAAGGTGCTAAAAATGTAAGGACCTTGGGAATTTCCTGGGGTATTACACCACCGTTAATGCCAGCCCGGAGAAATGTAGCACCCGTCAGGGAAATGAGGGCAGCCCGTGAGGATGATCAACCTGAGTTTGAGGAGTTTTATGATGACGATCTAGAGCAACAGGACCCGAGGGTGAGGAAACTGAATGGGGGCCAAGACTACATGGGAAGACGTTGTTTTGACCGTGGTCCAAGAAGGAGACTTAGAGGTTTTGGTGGAAGGAATTTAGAGCCTGAGTTTGATGAATATGCTGAACATTATGAGGGCTTCCAACCAATTCGTGGTGGCCGAGAAAATGGCCGTGATAATGGCTTGAACAGTGTCAAGGTTACTATCCCTGCACTAAGAGGAACAAGTCATCCTGACCGATTTTTAGAATGGAGATGTTAAGTTGAGCGGATATTTGATTTTAATGATATGACGGAGGAAAAGAAGGCTATACATGTCATCGCTGCTTTTGAGTCCTATGCTTCAACTTGGTGGCAGACTGAGAAAAGATCCAGAGCTAGACATAACCAGTCTTCATGCATAACATGGGAGGAATTTAAGCAAATAATGACCCGTAAGAATGTCAACTCAAGGCACAAACAAGAGAAATTACGAAGGTTATACGATTTGACACAAGGGTTGAAGTCCATGGAAGAATATTATGGTGACTTTGAGAAGATCCGCCTATCACTTGACATGGAAGACGAAGAAGAGGATGAGGTTATCATACCGTTCAAGAATGGGTTAAATCATGATGTTTGCAATCAGTTGAAGCTACATGCATTTGTTTCTCTTCATGATGTGTTCATAGCTACCATTAAAGCTGAAAAGATGATTAAAGAAGGCAAAGCAGCTCACTATAGAGGAGGTTACGATTCCATTCCCATACGTCGAGCAATTCCAAGCCGTGAGCTTAAGAAGCCAACCGAGAGAGTGGCACCAAAAGTTGACCCTAAGGGGTCCGGATTTAACTCTAAAACTCAACTCAATTCTCCTAGTCCATCTTCCTTTTAATGTCATAAATGTAAAGGCTATGGGCATTTCTCTAAGGATTGTCCTACACTAAATGCTAATACTTGATGATGGTACTGTCTGTGAGGTAGAGAGTGATGAGGAGATTGAGGAAGATAAGGGGGCTGATTTGGTTGAGTGTGACGAAGAGGTGTTGGAAGATGAGGGAGTGAATATGTTCTTAGTGGTGCGTAGGAACTTGAGTACTATGAGCGTAATGGAGGAAGGAGATGTGCGGCATGAGAACTTGTTTCATGCTAGATGTAGGGCGAAGGGAAACTTGTTTCATGCTAGATGTAGGGCGAAGGGAAAGGTGTGCTCGATGATAATTGATTCAGGTAGTTGCACTAATATAGTGAGCCACACGTTGGTGACTCAACTTGACATAACTACGATAAAATCTTGTGCGATGTAGTGCCTATGCAGTCGTGCCATTTACTGTTGGGCAGGCCTTGGCAGTTTGATAGGTGTGTTGTTCATGATGGAAAGGCCAACACTTATACGGCAAAGCTGGAGGGCAAGAGTTATGTACTCAAGCCCTTGACACCTAAACAAGTTAGTGATGATAACAAGCGCATGCGAGAGCTGAAAGAGGCGGCTAGAGCTAAGTCTCCTATGGAGGCTACAACCAAAGCCGTGGACCATGCCAGTACATCCACCCCGCCAGGTAATATTTGTTTTGTGATGCAACTAGGTGAGTATTTGCAAGGTAATGATAGTTATAAAATGTTAATTTTCCTAGTTCATAAGGGTGTTTACTTGAGTCCTAATGATGAAGTTTCTACTAACATTTACCCCTTGCCTAGTGTTGTTAATGATATTTTGCAGGAATATGGGGACATGTTCCCCGAGGAGATGCCAAGTGAACTGCCTCCGTTGAGGGGGATATAACACCAAATTGACTTTGTTCCGGGATCACAATTTCCTAACAAACTTTCCTATTGAAGCAATCCACAAGATACTAAGGAGTTGCAACGGCAAGTGGATGAGCTGTTAACTAAGGGGCTGGTTCATGAGAGACTGAGTCCGTGTGCCGTCCCCGTGATCTTGGTTCCAAAGAAAGATGGCACCTGGAGGATGTGTGTTGATTGCCAAGCCGTCAACAAAATGATGGTAAAGTATTGTTATCCTATCCCTAGATTAGATGACATGTTAGATGAGTTAAGTGGTTCAAGTGTGTTTTCTAGAATTGATCTTAGGTCCGGTTAGCATCAAATTTGTACGAAATCGGGTGATGAGTAGAAAACTGCATTCGAGACCATGTTTGGTCCGTATGAATGGTTGGTGATGCCTTTTGGTCTCTCCAATGCACCTAGTACTTTCATGCGTCTAATCCATGTACTTAAGGCATTTATTAACAAGTTTTTGGTCGTCTATTTTGATGATATCTTAATTTATAGCCGAAGTTAGACGACCATGTTGGTCACTTATGGCAAGTACTTGATGTTTCGAGGGGTGAAAAGCTCTACGTTAATTATAAGAAGTGTGCCTTTTGCGTGGAGAGAGTTGTTTTTCTGGGGTTTGTAGTAAGTGTTAATGGTGTTGAGGTAGATGGATCTAAGGTTGAAGCTATTAGAGATTGCCCTACTCCTACTACTGTTTCGAATATTAGGAGTTTCCATAGACTAGCTAGTTTATACAGAAGCTCTTTAGGGACATTAGCACCATAGCAGCACCACTCACCGAGTTGGTGAAGAAAGACACGCCCTTTGTGTGTGTGTGACGCCATAGCTAGTGGGTAGCGAGTTGAGAAATATCAATGGCATGATGGGTACCTTTTTAAGAAGGGGAGAGTTTGTATACCCGAGTCTTCATGGCGCGAGTTGTTGGTGTGTGAAGCACATTGTGGGGGCTTGATGGGACCCTTTGGGGAAGATAAGACCTTGTCTATATTAGGGGAGTAGTTTCATTGGCCTAAGATGACGCGAGATGTGGCGCGATTTTGTGGAGCTTGTTTGGACTGCAAACGAGCTAATTCTAGGTCTGGTAATCATGATTTGTATACTCCCTTACCTGTTCCTACGAGTCCTTGGGTAGATATTTCTATGGATTTCGAGTTGGGGCTACCTCATTCTAGGGTTGGTCATGATAATATTTATGTGGTTGTTGATAGGTTCTCTAAGATGGCTCATTTCGTTCCTAGTAAAAACTATGATGATGCACAACATGTTGCTTCTTTGTTTATTGCTAATGTGTTAAAGTTGCATGGTGTGCCTCGTACTATTGTTAGTGATAGGGATGCAAAGTTTTTGAGTCACTTTTGAAAGTGCTTGTGGGGTGCTCTTGGCACCAAATTGTTCTTTTCTACGTCTCATGATCCACAGACTGATGGTCATACTGAGGTTGTTAACCGAACTTTGGGAGCTCTTCTTCGAGCTATGACCGAAGGGAAGGCAGGGACGCGGGCTGATAGATTGCATATATGGAGTTTGCTTATAATAGAATTGTGCATAGAATTACTAGTATTACTCCATCTGAATGTGTTTATGGCTTTAATCCCTTGATTCCACTTGATCTTACTCCTTTGCCGAGAGATGCAATTATTAGTGTTGATGGTGAAAACCGGACAGCCGCGTAGCTCGAATTGCATGCTAAGGCGAGGAAGACTTTGGAGGAATCTTATAAGAAGGTGGCAGTCAAGAAGAATAAAGGGAGGAAAAAGCTCGACTTAAAGAAAGGTGATTGGGTTTGGGTGCACTTCCATAAGGAGAGGTTTTCGAACCACAGGAAGGGGAAGTTAGCTCCACGAGGAGGTGGTCCATTCCAAGTGCTGCAGAAGATCAATAACAACGCCTATGTTATAGACCTGCCTGGTGAGTATAGTATTTCTAAGACATTCAATGTTTCTGACATAACCTCTTATGTTGTAGGTAGTGCCGCTTTGAAAGATGAAGATGGTTCGATTTTGCGGACGAAATCTTCTCAAGAAGAGGAGGATGATGCAGGCCAACCTGATCAAGATATGTCTGTGCCTTCGAGACCATTCACGAGGAGTCAAGCTAAGGAACTTCATGATGCACACTTAATGGTGAAGAAGAGGAGGCGTTGATGATACACGTTGTATGAGGCGTTGGAGATATTTGCATTGAATATGCACTTGTGTGATGTTGATGATGCACATTTGTGTTTGTGTTGTATTGTTATGTTGTTATGGAAGACATTGATTCTTTGTTTAGGTCCTGCGTGACCATAAGCAGACTTAGCCAAATTATTGGCCTTTTTGTCAGTTATTCTTTTCCTAGTTGATTTAGGTAAAGGCTCATTCTATATAAATTTAAAGACTACATTATTTTCAGTACCTTACATTATTAATCAATACACAAAAATCGGCGACCTCCTTAGGTCCTCCAAAATTCTCTGTGTGTGAACTTGTCCAATTTTTGGTGTTATTCCAAATTGAACTTGTTCCATTGCTTGATCAATTATTGCAAGTCCATCGTTGTCTTGAGGGTTGTTTGTATAGCATAGGTTTTCCTTGACTTCATCAAGAAGGTAAGTAGACTAGTTCCTACTTGTTGTCTAGATAGATCATTGAGCGTCTTGCTTTTATCCTTGTTTTCTTATTTTCTGATGCAATATAAAATGCGGAAACAAAAAAACAAAGGATAGAAGCAAGACGCTCAATGAACTATCACGACAACAAGTAGGAACTAGTCTACCTACCTTCTTGATGAAGTCACAGAGTACCTATACTATACGAAAAACCCTCAAGACAATGATGGCCTTGCAAACTGTTCGATCAAATAGGGAATGAGTTCAATTTTGAACCACACCAAATTGGACAAGTTTAAGTCACACGAAATTGTGAGCAATATGGCTGCTGAAATTTTGTATATAATATCAAAGTTAGGTACTAAAAATAATGAAGTCTTTAGGTTTATATAGAATGAGCCTTGTCCTAAGTTAACTAGGAAACAAACAACTAACAAAAAGGCCACAATTTGGCTAAGTTTAAAGAATAGTCACGCACGACCAAGCAAGTAAGAATTAATTTCTTCCACAACTACACAATAATCACAAACGCGTATCAAAATCACACGCCTCACTAAGGCCAATCACCAACGCCTAAATGAAGGCTACCCAACGCCTTGTCTTTTCTTATCTAACATTGATGGCATGAGCGTAGCTTGATTAAGTTGGCCTGCATCATTCTCCCCTTCTTGAGAACATTTCGTCCTCGAAATCGAACCATCTTCATCTTTCAAAGCGGCACTACCTGCAACACAAGGAGTTAAGTCAGAAACGTTGAATGTCTTAGAAACACTATACTCAACAGGTTGGTCTGTAACATATGTGTTGTTATTGATCTTTTGCGGCACTTGGAATGAACCATCTCCTCGCGGCATGTTAACATACTCCTATAAAACATCATTAACAACACTAGGAAAGGGGTGAACGTTAGTAGAAACTTCATCATTAGAACTCAAGTAAACATCCTTATGAACTAGACAAACACCCTAAGCTCTAGCCGTCTCTTTCAGGTCTCGCATGCGCTTGTAGTTATCACTAACTTGTTTACGTGTCAAGGGCTTAAATGCATAACTCTTGCCCTCTAGCTTGACCGTATAAGTGTTGGCCTTTCCATCATGATCAACTCGCCTACCAAACTGCCAAGGCCTGCCCAACAGTAAATGGTATGCCTGCATAAGCACTACATTGGACAAGATTTCATCTTGATAAGCTCCTATCTTAAACTTAATAAGTGCCTGCTTTACCACCTTCAACTCACTGCATTCGTTTAACCACTACAACCGATAGGGATGGGGATGTTTCATCGTAGGTATATTGAGTTGAGTCACTAACGCGTGGCTCACTACATTAGTGCAACTACCTGAATGAATTATCATCGAGCACACCTTTCCCTTCACTCTACATCTAGCATGAAGCAAGTTCTCACGTTGCACATCTCCTTCCTCCTTTGTGCTCATAGTACTCAAGTTCCTACGCACCACTAAGAACGTATTCACTCCCTCATCTTCCAATACCTCTTCATCACACTCAACCAAACCAGCCCCCTTATCTTCCTCAATCTCTTCATCACTCTCTACCTCACTAACAGTACCATCGTCAAGAATTAACATGGTCCTCCATGTTGGACAATCCTTAGCAAAATGTCCATAGCCTTTGCATTTGTGACGCTGAAAAGAAGATGCACTAGGAGAATTGAGTTGAGTCTTAGAATCACCTCCGAATCCCTTAGGTTCAAACATAGGTTCCACGGCTTGGGCTAACTTCTTAGGCTCTCAGTTTTGGCTTGCTGTAGGTTCTCGGGTTTGGCTTGCTCCCCCAGTGTTCGGTGTCTTCCACTCTTTGTTTCGGCGATTGATAGTGGAATCGGAATCCCCTCTATATCGAGCTGCCCTGCTTTCATTAATCATCTTTTCGGCTTCAATGGAAACTAAGAACACATCATGAAGAGCAAAAAATGCATGTAGCCTCAACTGATTGGAGCTATCATTATTCAACCCATTCTTGAATCATATGATAGCCTCATCTTCTTCTTCGTCTTCCGTGTCAAGTGATAGACGAATCTTCTCAAAGTCATCATAGTATTCTTCCACAGACTTCAACCCTTGTTTCAAATCATGCAACCTCTGTAACTGCTCTTGCTTGTGTCGTGGGTTTACATACTTACGGGTCATTATTTGCTTCAATTCCACCTAGGTTATGGGTGCAGCCTATTATGTCTAACTCTGGATCTTTTCTCAGCCTCCCACCAAGTAAGAGCATAGGACTCGAAAGCAGTAATGACATATGTAGCCTTCTTCTCCTCAATCATATCATTTATTTCAAATATCCGCTCAACTTGACATTTCCGTTCTAAAAATCAGTCAGGATCACTAGTTCCTTTGAAAACGGGGATAGTAACCTTGACACTGTTCAAACCATTATCTCCGACATTTTCTCAGCCACCTTAGATCGGTTTGATCGATTGGAAGTCCTCATAATGTTCAGCATATTCATCAATCTCATGCTCTAAATTCCTTCCACCAAAACCTCTAAGTCTCCCTCTCGGACCACGATCATAACCACGTCTTCCCATGTAATCTCTGCCCCCATTCGGTTGCCGTACCCTTGGATTCCGCTGCTCCAAATCATCATCATCAAACTCTTCAAACTCAGGTTGATCATCCTCTCAGGCTGCTCTCATGTCCCCGACGGGTGCTACGTTTCTCCGGGCTGGCATTAATGGTTGTATAATACCCGGGGAATCCCCAAGGTCCTTACATTTTGAGCACCTCCGTCCCTCAGCACATTTTGGCGAGCCAATGCTACAAACTGATCGGGTCTGACGGTGGAACCGTCACTAGTCTCTTCTCCGGCATGTTTCTAATTACTAGCAGATTTTTCAAAGTTCTCCATTCGGGCATTAATTGCCCTTTCTTCAGCCAAGAGATGGGCTAAAGTAATGTCGGTCAAAACCTTTTCTCTTTCCTTAGCCATGTACCTACAAAAGAAACAAGTCTAGAGAATGTGTTAAGGTTAGTAAAAAAAAATTCTCTCTCTCACATTTGGGTGACTCTCGAGTTCACTCAAATTTCGGGTAGGATTCTCACTTGTCCTCAAAATGGATTCCTCTAATTGATGAAGTTCCTTAGCAACCTTTCACGTTCAACAGTTTCTTCGGGATGAGTGAATTTATGTGACTCGATAGACAGACAACTTTTTAAGTGAGCACAAGAAACCAAGAATTATCTACGAAAGTGGAAATTTTGAGTTTTAGCACAAGGTCCTACAAGCTCAAAATTAGTAATTACTTAAGTAGGAAAGTACCTATGAATTACTAATTAGAAATAGTGTAATCAAAGAAGGAAATTCAAAATACAAGAACTAAGGAAATTTTAGACGCTTTCCTACTCTATTTTGGAGAAGACCTATTCTCTCTCCTCCCCTTCTATGGAATTTCTCCCCTCCCCTCCCCCCCCCCTTCCTTGTTCAACACAATTTCGCCCCTCCTCTCCTTGTCCAAATAGAATTTCAACTCCTTGAAACTTCTCCCTTTTAGATTGGGAGTTGTTTCCTTCTTGGACTAGAATTAGGGTTTCTTAATCCTCCTCGTTCTCCCAATTTGGCCTCCCTTCACGTTTCTAGGATCTCTTGCACGTTTTCAAGACTCCCTTCAAGAGCAACAAATTAATGTTCAAGAACGTCAAGAATTAAAGGAAAACTTGTTACGAACTGTTGATTATTCAAGAACCCTTTCAAGAACAACGCAAATTGCTTCAAGAACTATAATCTTGTCTTCAAGAACTTCAAGATTCACGTGGGCTACTTTCAAGAACTATAATTTCGCATCCAAGAACTTCAAGATTTTCAAGATTAAACGTGTTCTAGCTTCAAGATTTCAACTAGGGTTTTCAAGAATGATTTTTAAAGAACGATTTTTAACAATCAAGACTTCAAGATTTCAACCCTAGATGTTGTAGCAACATCAATTAACAACAATTCTCGGGTTTTCTCTTCTTCTTTTTTTGTCACGTTTTTCTTCTTCTTTTTTTTTTAATCAAAAACTAAATTAAAGAAAGAACCTAATACTAAGGCACGAAGAACATGATTGGGATTGTAAGAACAAACCATTTCCAAGCTTTAGTACCAACTGATGCAATATAAAACTCGGAAACAAGAAAATAAAGGATATAAGCAAGACGCTCAATGAACTATCAAAACAAGTAGGAACTAGTCTACTTACCTTCTTGATGAAGTCACAAAGTACCTATACTATACGAATAACCCTCAAGACAACGATGGCCTTGCAAACTGTTCAATCAAACAAGGAACGAGTTCAATTTTGAATCACACCAAAATTGGACAAGTTTAAGTCACACGAAACTGGGAGCAATATGGCTGCCAAAATTTTGTATATAATATCAAAGTTAGGTACTAAATATAATGAAGTCTTTAGGCTTATATAGAATGAGCCTTGTCCTAAGTTAACTAGCAAAACAAACAACTAACAAAAATACCATAATTTGGCTAAGTTTAAAGAATAGTCACGTAGGATCAAACAAATAAGAATTAATGTCTTCCATAACTACACAATAATCACAAATGTGTATCAACATCACACGCCTCACTAAGGCCAATCACCAACTCCTAAATCAAGGCTAACCAATGCCTAGTTGTCACGACCCAAAATCCCAACCCGATCGTGATGGCGCCTCTCATGAAGACAAGGCCAGCCAGTCCAAACTAAACCTTGATTTGAACAGTTAGCAACACGAAAATAATATAAGTACAGTTTAACAACAGAATTTAGTAGAAATCTAACAAACCATCCCGGCTACAACCCTCAGATCGGGGTGTCACAAAGTCATGAGTCACTAATGAATCCTAATAATAAAATAACTATTACAATATCTTTGGCACAATTGTTTGAAGAAAGTGGAAACAACATAATAAAAGAGATACGGGGCTGCGGACGCCAACAGCTACCTCGTAGTCTCTGAATCACCACCCCTGACAATAGTAGTCAATACCTCGGGGCGGAACCGATAGCGCCTGAATCTGCACACATGGTGCAGGGAGTAATGTGAGTACTTCCAACTCAGTGAGTAATACATATAAATAATGACTGAAAGTAAGAAAACACATAAGTCATAAAGCAATCCACGATGAAACGGTAAAAAAAAAGCATGTAAATATTCCAAGCAAATAACATGAAGTAAATGGAAACAACACCAACACAACAAAAATGCAATGCAATGCAATGCAATGCAAGTCATGACTATCGTGGCGGCGTACCACCCGTTCCCTGGGTACCCGGCGCTCACTGTGGGGGGTTCAGTGGCGCAATATCTCGTGACGGCGTGTCACCCGATCCATTCACATCACATCTCGTGGCGGCGTGCCACCCGATCCAATTTATATTCCGTGGCGGCGTGCCACCCGATCCAATTTATATTCCGTGGCGGCGTGCCACCCGATCCAATTTATATTATGTGGCGGCGTGCCACCCGAGCCATTTAAAAATATCATTTAAATCTCAGGCCCTTGGCCTCATATCACTCAGTAAAACCTCACATTTGGCCCTCGGCCGCACTCAGTCAGAAAAATTATCTCATGCCCCTCGGGCATAGTAAAACAGTAGTTCTCAGCCCAAAACATCATTTAAATAATATGTAAACCTCAAAAACTGAGTAAAACTGGCTGAGTTGTAAAACAGTGGAAGAACCACACGACTGAGTTCAAATAATGATTCAATCAGTGACAAATACCCCTGAAGGGTTCACATAACCGGCGCGAAGCCAAAATATAATTTGAGTAAACAGTGACAAATACCCCTGAAGGGTTCAAATAACTGGCACGAAGCCAAAATATGGCAATCAGCCCAAATCATGATAATATCAAATCAGTTCCAATCAAATATGTAGTAAAAATCATCAATCGGGACGGACCAAGTCACAATCCCCAGTAGTAAACGACCCCACGCTCATAATCGAGCGTGTTCCTTACTTCAATATAGCACTACGATGTGCAATCCGGGGTTTTAAACCCTCAGAACATCATTTAAGATCATTACTCACCTCAAACCGGCTAAATCCTTAGCCCACGATGCCATTGCCCTTCAAATTGGCCTTCACGTGCGTCGAATCTATCCAAATTCAGAACAAATACGTCACAATATGTTGAGGGAACAAAGCCCAAGCAAAAATAATCAAAAATACCAAGAAATCCCGAAATTAGCAAAACCCGAGCCCCGGGCCCACTTCTCGAAGTTAAAAAATTTTCACATCAACGGGTTCCTTATCTCCCCACGAGTTCGTACATATCAAAAGTTCTCAAATCCGGCCCCAAATGGTCCTCCAAATACCCAATTAAAATTTTATAATCCCAAGCCCTATTTCTTCCATTTTTAGCAAGACTTCAATGATTTTCTAGGTGGATTTCACAATATAAACGAGTTTTAGGTCCAAAATTCTTACCTCCAATCGATTCTCCTTGAATCCCTCGTTAATTTCTTTCAAGAACCTCTAAAAATGAGAAACTATGGGTGAAAATATACCCAAAATCACGGACAAAATAAGGCTTAAAACATTCTGCCCAGGCTTCATGGAGTTGTACCTTGCACTGTGCAGGTTGTACATCCTCTTATCATTTTTCCCTTGCTGTACACCTTCTATTAAAACGCTGATAAGTCCTTGTGTAAATATCCAAATGAGCAACGGTTTGAAGATTTAGAAACTAGACTCGAAGATCTTTCATTTGATAGGTTGTACACTACATAAATCTTTATATATTCCGAGATATGAGCTTCTAAATTGCATCAACAAATTCTGTCAAAACCGCTCCACCAGCCAACTTCGATCAATCATCAAGTTCTCATAGAATATCCAAATCATGAATGGTTTAACTTTCTGGAAACTAGAATACAAAGTCTACAACTTTTATTTTTGGATAATCTCCAAATTCCTTACAAATTATGAGATATAAGCTTCCAAAGTCGGTCCTGTGCAGCAGAAATTTCTGCCATGCTTACTGCCTCGAAAACAACAACAGTACTAGTCAACTTTAAACTATCGTAAATTTCTGTATATATGTCCAAATGATTGATGGTTTATTATTCTGGAAACTACATTCAAAGGGCTACAACTTTCATGTTTTGTAATTTTTCTGATTCCTTATAGATTGCAAGATATGAGCTTCCAAACTGGACTACACGCACCAGTTTTTCTGCAATTTTCTGCAATTTTTTTCATATTTTCCAAATATGAAATAGTCCGTTTAACCACCCAAAACTCACCCAAGCCATTCGGGACCCCGTTCGGATATACCAACAAGTCCTAAAACATATTACGGACTTAGTCGAGGCCTTAAATCACATCCAACAACGCTAAAAACACGAATCATACCCCAATTCAAGCCTAATAAAACTAATAAATTCCAACTTCTACGGACTTCCAATTTTAAATCCGGACATACGCCTAAGTCCGAAATCACCATACGAAGCTATAGCAACTCTCGAAATTCCATTCCGACCCTCGGATCAAAATGTCGCCTAACAACCGGAAATCGCCAAAATACTAACTCCACCAATTCAAGCCTAATTCTACACGGGACCTCCAAAATTAATTCCGATCACACTCCTAAGTCATAAATCATCTCCGAAAACTAATCGAATCGTCAGAATTCACATCCGAGCCCTCTAACTCATAAGTCAACATCCGGTTGACTTTTTCAACTTAATCCTTCTTAAAAGAAACTAAATGTCTGATTTCTTACCAAATCCACTCCGAACGCAAACTACTCAACTCGATCACATAAAACACAGATAACGAAGCATAATGCAGCAGAAATGGGGGAAACGGAACGGTAACTCATGAGGCGACTGGCCGGGTCGTCACACTTGTCTTGTCTTATCTAACATTGATGGCGTGAACATAGCTTGATCCGGTTGGCCTGCATCATTTTCGAATTCTGTATTACATCAAGTGCTCTCACATATTGATGCTTATGCCAAATTCTTGAAAGAGATCTTTACAAAGAAGTGGAAGATAGAGGAAACCTCAGTGGTCAAGCTCACAAAGCATGGCAGCGCGATATTGCAAAACAAACTGCCACAAAACTGTGGAGATCCAGAGAGTTTTACCATACCTCGCTCATTAAGAACTATCAATTTTGATAAATCTTTATGTGGTTCTGGTGCCTCAATTAATTTAATGCCTCTATTTATTTACAGGAAACTGGAGAAGGAGATCGGAGAGATGAGATCTGCACCAATATCTTTGCAGCTGGCAGACCAAACGACTATAATACCCAAGGGGATAGTGGAAGATGTGTTAGTTCAGGTGGATAAGTTTGTATTTCCTGTGGATTTTATAGTGGTGAATATGGAGGAAAACAAGGAGGTCCCCCTTGTCTTAGGAAGACAATTCTTAGTAACGGGTAGAGCGATATTGGATATACATGAAAGAAAACTCATGCTTAGAGTGGGTGAGGAAATTGTGACTTTAAGATGGATGTATAGAAGGGGGGAGAAAAGGAAAAACCAGTTACGATTGTTGAGTGGAAAGTGAAGTGCTCAAAAGAGAAAGATGTCGTGAGCGAGAAAGATAAGTGTGGGGTGTACCCCAAGAAGGCTGAGAAGAACCTGTCTGCATGGATGTGTGCATTAGTTCGAAGGCGAGGAATGGAGCCCGACTTCGTCTCAGACCCCGAATAGATGTTCAGGGAAGTTTCCTTTACCTTATGTTTTTTAATTGTGTGTCATGGGGACATGTAAAGTGTGGGGTGGGGATATTTGTATGTATATATGCATATTAGTTTTCTTTTCTTTTTTTTTGTTGTAGGTGTTAGATATAGAAAAAATTGAAAAACAAAACATAAAAATTTTAAGAATTTTTGATTTTTCCTGACGATGGATATCATCGACAGGTTTCTAAAGGGACTAAAGTTGAAGGAAAAAGACAAAAAGATTTTCTTTTGTTAGGTAGTGTAACAAGTCCCCCTTGGTTTTTCTTTGTGTCGCGGTTCTTTTCCTAGGGTTTTATTTGAACCGGATGTAGTTAGTTTTTGTTTTATTTAGGAGTAGGAAACCTTGTGTTGTGATTTGAATTGCATGCAATATCCCTTAACTTTATTATACTTTGAGAATAGTAAGTGTTTTAGTTGTCACACTTATGCTCTGTTTTTGACTCTTGTATAAGTTCCTTGAATTGTATGATCTTAACTTTGCTGAACTGCTTTGATTAGACTGTCTTGATAATCTGATCCTAAGTGAGTTATGTACCATGTGTGTGTGAGGTTTTGTATATTATGTTCATTGCATTTGATGTCTAGAACTTGCTTTGTGTGTTTGCAAAGCGAAATAGTAGTTTTATTCAGTCTTGGAAGTGATATAGGTATTTCTTTGTTGAGCTAGATATATGCTTTTACCCACTTAATTGTTATGTATCATAGTAAACCCTTTATGAGCATGTAATCTTATTTCTTTGGCAACTATATTACCAGCCTTACCCATTTATTTGAATGGACCATCTATTCGAACCTCGTACCTCTCGTGAGCACTTGAATTTGTTATGAACTTTGTAAAAGTTGAAGTGTGGGATGATTGGTTTGGCTTTTGAGTGGAACTATTGAACTAAGGAGAAAGGTGCACTGTGTTAAAAAAGTAAGAGCCACTATTGAAAAAGAAAAGAAAAAATAAGTGTATGATTGTGAAAAAAATATTCCTTGATAGTGGTAACTTGATGTAATTGTTCTTAAAGAAGTAGGGAGTTAATGTATATTGATGTGAAGGTGGAGTTATGGTTTGACATAAGTGTGGGGTTTTGAATGGTTAGTCGTATGTATTAAAGTGCTTAGGGAGGTGTAGTCACTCTTATATGTAAATGTATCCTACCTATCCCGCGGCCTGTATTACAACCAAATGAAGTCCTACTTGATCCTTGACTGAATGAGCTCAATTAGTAGAGTATGACACTATGGGCAAGCCTATGGTACATCTTTTGTGGCATATGAATCTTGTTTCTGAGAGTGAGCGAATTCTTTCTATCTTGAGCTCCTAATTATTCTTGAATTTCACTGTGTGTGGAACTCCTTTCTATTATTGTGTGAGGGCACTTGATTCATGAAGGAAAGGTAATGTCGTTGACCTCTATGTTAGAGTAAGTGAGCGGGTTGTGAAAAATAAGTGGTGCTTTTGAGTCAAATCTTGAGGCGAGGATGTTACAGTATTGTGCTTAATCTATTTCAAATATTCTTGGTATGATGAATTATGAGAGTTGTTGAAAAAGTTCGTGTCTATATAAAAGTGTAGTTTGATTTCTCGAGGACGAGCTATGGTTTAAGTGTAGGGTGTTGATGGTAGGCTATAATCTCGTGTTTTAGTCACTTAGTGCACTCTAATTCACTGCACTTTATTTGTGTTTGAGTTGTAATTTATAGTGTTTTGCACTTAATGTGTGTTTTATGCCTTGTAGGAGTGATTCTGAGCTATGTAGATGTTGAGATATAATTCGAGCTATTTGGAGCTTTGAAGTCTGAGTAAGAGCCTAAAGGATTAAGCCGTGATCGTGTTCGGGGGTCGAAGCCCAAGTCTGAACGTCAAAAATCAAGAAAAATTCATACTTTGAGAAAACTTCACAACCACGGCGCATGGGGAGACATGTGGTGCGCTGCGGCTACCCAAATTCTGCTGCCAGTCAATTGCTGAGCTCTGTGGATTTCCCCACTAATACCCCGCATGGCGCGTCGCCCTATGCAGCGCGCATGTATAATTTTTACAGAGCCAATGTCCTATTTCGGCTAGGAGAAGATGGTTTTGTCTGGGCCCGACCCTACCTAGTATAAATACATGAAAAAATATTATTTTCTGGACTTTTGACATACTTTGGACCTATGGAGGCTAAGGAGGAGTGGAAGAACACAAGCACAAGGATTTCATCATTCCTTCCTCACTCAAGACCGGAGTTTGGATCGAATTTATGTTTTTCTATACTTTAATTTTATCTATGATGAATTGCTCCATATCTATGGATTAGTTCTCTTTAGGATTTAATGGATTTGGTTTATTTATGATAATTTGTGGATTATAACTCTAGTTTTTTTTATTGAATCGTTTTGAATGATTTAATTGTTGCATCTATATTCATTAGTTCACGTAATCGAGAGAGGCATAACTTTTGATATCTTTGCATTATACTGTTGGTTGAGTTCACTAATTCTTCTTAGTAATCGAAAGAGGCTAGTTGAGTCATTGATTAAACCTAGTTAGGAGAGTAATTGAAAGAGGTTTTCCTAAAGATCAATCCACTATGAAATCTTGCATATCTTCATGTGCTTAAATTGGTTCATTTGGTGATGTTAAGACTTAATCGAGAGAGGAGTTTTTGCTGAACGTTTGAACTAATAATTGAGTGAATTCGAGAGACTCACTTGAACATTAGAAGTGAATTATCTGAAGTTAGATCCCAAACAATTATCTTACACATATCCTATCAAAACTCTATCTTCTCCCATTGATAACCTTCTTTGTTTATTTCTTGTTTCAATTGTCATTAGTCAATAGCTTTAGATTCTTATTTAATTTTAGTTAGACATCTTATAAATCTCAACTGTTGAACATCTTCGATAGCAACTAAGCTAGAAACTACGAGAATACTGTTTAAATCCAGTCTCTGTGGATATGATATTATAATATACTATATTTGATTAACAAGCAGAATTTAAGTGTGTGTTTTGCGCTTGTCAGAAGCATTGTATGAGTACACCACAGTCGGTACCCAGTAAGTGTCAAGTAACCTAGAAGTAGTAGCAACGCTTGATACATCCGAGTACTTAAAACACAGAAATAATAACAAGTCTGGAGCTGGAACAATAAATATCCTCAAGATCAACAGGTATCAAGATATAAATTAGTCGAAAGACCTAAACATGCTTTTTCAAATTCAACAAATAATCGTAATGTTGCTCAAGTATGGCCAGTAAGACTGCATGCTTCAATCAATGGTGTCGAGGGTCCTAATTATCATATATACATGGCATGCAATAGTTAGCACATATGTGAATACCTCTAAATGAATCAAGATATGAATGCATGCTCAAAGCAGTACAAGATCCATGTACCCCAATACAAGATGCATGTATCCCGATACAAAATCCATGTATCAGAATAACCAGATACAAAATCCATGTATAGATTCGGTACAAATCCATGTAACAAGTACACGCTCACAGGGCCTAAAGTAACATGGGTTATCACTTGACTCCGAAGGGACGGTACCAAATCCAAGCGCAAAGATCCCATAATACTAACTCCTCATAAATCAATACCCGATCATCATGTCCAGTGTGCCATAACTGTATCTCATCCGCACGCTTACTCTTCGTTCCAAAATCCGCAGTTCAAATCATGTATCCATAATTCAAAATGTATGCATAAGCTCAAGAATTATAGATAAAAGGTGCAGAATGACTTAATAAATTTCATATGGACATGTCATCATGAAATCTCTATGTGACTATAGATAATTGAGCAATTTAACATATCAAGAATAAGTTCACATGCCTTCAAAATTAATCACAAGCCTAGGCATGATTTCTAACATGAATTAGAGAGCAAATGTAGTTACATAAGTCAAATAAATCATGAATCAAATGATCAAGTAGACAAAATAAGGCATAAAATAATCCGATTTAATCCAGATCATGATATAAACTTGGTAAATGCATATACGCTCGCTGCCACATATATACACTACCCAAAATACCTTGAACATATATCAAACAAGTCACATCCTAGGAGTTTCCCTCTTAACAAGGTTAGCCAAGAGACTTACCTCCACCTGATAGCCTAAAAATCATCAAAAATGCAAAATCCTCAAAATCCAACTCCAAACGGCTCGAATCTAGTCAAATACAACTCAATAACATCAAATAAAGCCATAGACATCAAACCCAAACGAGAAAAATAGAATCTTTAACCAAATACCCAAAGTCAACCAAAAAGGAAACCCAGGTCCGCCTCCCGTAACATTAAAAAAACTCACAAATCCCGAACACTCATTCCAATACTAGTCCAAATATACAAGTTTCATCCAAAGCCGACTCCAAATCGGTGTTCAAATCTACGTTTTTCACTATAGAAAAGTTTGCCAAATTTTCCAAATTTCTCTCTTAGATTCACCAATCAAATGTCAAAATCAAAGATAGAATCATGTATAGTAATCTAATACGAGTCAAAAATACTTACCCAACCCAAGCGGGTAAAAATCTCCTCAAAAATCCCCTCAATCCGAGCTCCCAATCTCAAAATGTGATAAAACAAGTTCAAAGTTCCGAAAATGATAACTTATAAAATCTACCCAGAAGTACTCTTACTGGTTGCAGAACAACCTTCGCGATCGATAAGAACAAAATAATGCTGCCCAAGAAAATAAACTGCAAGATCCCGTTTGAGCCTCGCAATTGCGAAAGCCAACGAACCAGTACACCGAGAATGCGACCCATCACGCGAACATGAAAGCCAATGAGCTGTCCAGCCTCCTCCGACTCTATGTGAACACGGCCACTCTATCACGAATGTGGAGGTCATTCTTCCAACAGCAAGGGAATACGAGACATACCATGTGAATGCTAAACATAAAGCTTCAGCTCCTAAAACATACATCCGAACGCGCATCCTGAACTGTGAATGCGAAGCACAAATGCCCAATTGACCAAAATACTTTACGCGATCGCGATGCTCCTCCCGTGATCGCGAAGCCTATCAGATGCACCAAAATTCAGCAACGCAAGCTCAAGCAAAAATGGTCTAAAACCACTCAAAATCATAACCGAGCCCCCCCGAATCCAACCAAACTTTGCACAGAAGTTCTAAATGGCAAAATGAACCTATTCCCACTTGCAAAACAACAATACGACTCTGATAGCATTAAAGTCAATTCTTGGTCAAACTTATAAACTTTCGAACCCTTCAAATTGCTATGTTTTAACAATTAGAGCCCATACCTTTCATGAGCATCCAAATTCAAATCCGAACATACGCCCAACTCCCAATTTCCATAGCACCCTATTGGAACCATCAAAATACCAATCTGAGGCCGTCTACTCAAAAGTCAAACCTTGGTCAACTCTCCAACTTTAAGCTTCCATATTGAGAATTATTCTATCAAATCAACCCCGAACCTAACTAACATCAAAACAAACCATATAAGCAAGTTATAATACATCATATGAAGCTACACAAGGTCTCAAATAGCCGAATGAAATGCTAAAACCCAAAATGACCAGTCAGGTTATTACAAGCGTGGGCTCCACCCATGTACCTCTACCACGGCCTCTCACAGGCCTAGACTGAGGGGCTGGTGCCTGTCCAACTGGTCCCGATGAATGTGTTCTCACCATGTGCGAGAGAATAGGAAAACAAGGATTCAAACTTCATATCAATAGTGTCGTATGATAAAGAATAACAGAAGGGGAGTTTTCTAACATCCTGTAGCCCCTCGAAGAATAGTACAGACATCACTGTACCGATCCACAAGACTCTATTAGACCTACTCGTGACTCGTGAGACCTGCACAACCAAGAGCTCTGATACCGACTTGTCATGACCCAAAATTCCACCTCAAGGTTGTGGTGGCGTCTAGTCGTACTTACTAAGCAAGTCAACTCATAACCCACAAATAAAGTCCTTTTACTTTAATTAACAATGATACAAAATACTTAAAGATAGTAATAATCCAAAACAGTAACAATATCCAATAAAGTCAGGCCTAAATACGTGCAATACCATACAACCGTCAAAGACTAGGTGGCAGAAGTACTCGAGCAAACTATAAAAAAAGAAAGAAGTACGTATAAATCACATGTTTTCTGAAATACAAGTAGATAGGAATAGTAAAAGGAACGGGGACTCGGGAACTACCAAGTAGATCCAAGAAGTGCAGCTCACCCTAAGTCTCCATGAAATCTCCTAGCTCAATCAGGAAGCTCTGTTAGGACACCATAATCAGTACCTAAGAAGTTTCAAGTCTAAGCTCGAAGAAGTAGTGGCGATGTGAGATGCTTTCGAATACTTACTGCACAAGTATAACATTAGAATTAAGAACTAAGATAGTAGATAACATTATGAGTAACAAGAATCACAGATATCCACAGACAAAGTGTAAAGCATGTTCAATCATAATGTTGTTCAAATGCAACATTAAAAGATAGCATGCAAATAATGGAGCCGAGATTCCCAACTAGAACATAAGGATATCAAGTAACAATTAACAGTTAAGTGAGTACTTCTATGAGTCAATAACATGAATGCATGCTTAAAACGGTACAATATCCATGTACCCTGATACATAATCCACGTACCCACATAACGTAATACAAAATCCATGTACTGACTCGGTAAGAAATCATGTACTGACCATGCTCATAGACCCCAAAGTAACATGGGTTATCGCTTTACTCTGGAGGGAGGGATCCAAATCAAGTGCAAAGACGGGCATAATAGCATCCCTCACAAATCAATACCCGATCATCATGTCCAATGTGCCACAACTGTTCCTCATCTGCACGCCTACCTTTCGTGCCAACATCCTCAGTCCAAATCAAGTATCCTTATTTAATTGCAAGCATACGCTGACGAATTTCAGATAAAAGGTGCACAAGGACTTAATAAAAATCATACAGATAGGTGCTCATGAAATCTCTATGTGACTACAGATAATTAAGCAATTCAAGATATCAAGAATAAATTCCCATGGCTTCAAAATTAATCATAAGTCTAGGCATGATTTCTACCATGAATATGGCACCACCCAAAATCCAGCTAGTCGTAATGGCACCTAACCCAACCAGCTAGGTAAGCCAAATGATAGTCAACACAACTCAATTAGGATACAAGAGTCAATAAATAAAATAACTGAATTTCTATACAAAATCTCAAGGATTGGTAGTACAAATCATGAGCTTCTAAGACATAGAATTTACAAAGTTGGTACGAATAAATACATCATTTGTTCGAAATTATACCTACACAAATTTACAAATCTAAAGCTACCAAGAACAGGAGGCAGCTATAACCGGGACGCAGTGATGCAGGTCAACCAGATCATGATACATTTAAGCCTTCGAGACCATTCACGAGAAGTCAAGCTAAAGAGCTTCATGATGCACATTTGATGGTGAAGAAGAGCCAAGCGTTTCTATGCACCACATTGGAAGATGGCGTGTGATGTTGTGACTATGTTATGATTATTGTGTAGTTATCAAACATATTAATCCTTAGGACAAAGCTCATCCTATATAAGCCTAAAGACTTCATTATATTTAGTACCTAAATTGGATATTATATACAAAATTTTGGCAGCCATATTGCTCCCAATTTCGTTTGACTTAAACTTGTCCAATTTTGGTGTGATTCAAAATTGAACTCGTTCCTTGTTTGATCAAACAATTTGCAAGACAATCGTTATTTTGAGGGCCGTTCGTATAGTATAGGTACTCCTTGATCTCATTAAGAAGGTAAGTAGACTCATTCCTACTTGTTGTCTTGATTAATTCATAGAGCGTCTTGCTTGTATCTTTTGTTTTCTTATTTCCGCGTTATATAATGCATCAGTTGGTATCAGAGCTTGGAAGGGTTTATTTTTACAATCCCAATCTTGTTCTTCGTGCCTTAGTTTAGGTTCTTTTGTTAATTTCATTTTTTAATTTAAAAGTTCCATTACAAAAAAAAAAAAAAGAAACATAAACCCTACTGAAGAAAAAAAAATAGAAGGCGTCTAAAGAAAGAGAGAGAGACTCTGGCGATAGGCGATTAGAGGCGACGAGGGCGAGAAGCTCATTGCGAGCAGTGATGGCAATGCAGGCAGGCGCGACACTAGCAGGCAAACCTTCCCTTTCCACCTCCCAACCTCCAGCTACAACCCCAACAACCCCACAACCCCTCGATTACAGTAACATCCTCAAACCCACGACCTTGAACTCAGCGATGTCTACGAACCCTAAATCGACAGTCCTAATCTAACCAATCCCTTTCAAAAGAGCTATATACTTGCAAGGATAGCCTTTTGTCAAGTATACAGAGCCAGAAGTCGATCGAATGAACCTAATTGAAGGCATTCAATATGCGGTAATTGGTAAGTTCTCTTATGGCTGGCCAGACCTTCAAGAGCTTCGTCGAATAATTCCTGCGCAATGTGGAATAAAGGGTGATTGAAATATTGGATTGCTCAGAGATAGGCATGTACTGATTGAACTGACGCTATGGCAAGATTTTATCAACTTCACATCAAAAGCAATCTACTACTTTTAAGCAAAGGATGGCTATGAATACCAGATGAGGACATTGATTTATGATGCCATGCTTAAAGAGGAAGAAGAAACTTCCAAAGCTATGGCTTGGATTTCCTTTCCCAGTTTGCTTCCTACATATTATGTTAAAGAATGCCTCTTTTCTTTAGCTTGAGATGTTGGGAAACCATTGCACCTAGATATGGCTACAATTAACAAGACTCGCTCAAGTTGTGCAAGAGTTAAGGTTCTTATTGATTTGCTAGCTGATTTGCCAAAGAAAGTTCGCATGGATGTTGAAAATGAAGCTACAGGGGCTGTAAGAACAGAATGGGTAATAATTCAGTATGATTTCATCCCCAAGTATTGCAGACAATGCAAATTGCAGGGACATGACATGTTTGAGTGCTGGAAGTTGCATCCTGAATTGCTGAGTAACAGCTCTGATGAGAAACAGACAACCAATGGCAATGCTATGAAAGGGAAGGAAACCACAGCACTGATGATTTTGTCGAGTGGAAAAGTGGTTGGCAATGCAGCTACACAGTGGAAAGAAGTTAGTCGAGTGCAGAACAAGGACAAGCAAATAGGCAACCAAGCCAAAACAGGAATGGAAATGGTAGTAGTTGATAAGGCCACTCAGTAGCTTCAAACAGCTAACAAATTTGCTATACTGGATGTGGAAAACAGCTACGCTAATGAGAATAATTAGCTGGAGAAGTTTCAAGAAACAGCTCGTCAAAAAAGTACCACAGTCCGTACATGCTTAGCAGCTCCCCTGCAGCAGACCGAGAAGCCTACATGCTCTACAGCAGCTACCACCAACTCAAAATCACCAGCAGTTGTGACTTTGAAAAGCAAGACCAACAAACAAACAGCAGACTCAAAGATGTTATTGAACCCTGCAGAACCAAAGAAAAGTTCAAAAATTGCTGAAATAGCCACTATGTAAGACACTCAACTGCACACGAAGAAAGGGAAAGAAAGCACAAAGGAATCCACTGCTCAGTGGGTGCAGAAACACTTCAACATAAATATGGTTACCACCAACACTTTTCACCAAGATATTCCATTACAAGACACTCTTGTGGAAAGAGCAATGACAAAGACAGTAGATAAGAAAGCTGCAGAATCAGCAAAGGTGCTTGTGAAGCCACAAGGAAGCCTAGGTAGATTATGGTCAGACCGAATAGAGGAAGACTTAGAGGAAGGGGAAATACCAAAAGAAATGCAAAGTAAAGACGAGGCAGCTGATGAGGCAATTGAGGAGGATGACCAAAGTGAAAATGAAAGAGCCAATGTCACTGTCACAATGGGAAAGAACAACAACAAAGTTGAAAATAACCAATTGATGCTGCTGACAAACACCTGCCAAGATCAAGCTAACTTTGAAGTTCATGAAGCAGAAGATACATTTCAAAAAGGGGATGTCCAAACTGGCATTGATCCTGGATCAATAGTAAGGAAAGGGACAATAGGGGCACAGTTAAAAGCAATAATTAGACCAAAGAACCTCAGCATTGCAGCAGCAGTGAGAAATGAAGAAGCTCACAAAGAACAATCTGGCAAAGATCTAGATGAAGAAACTACTTCCCAGAACTTCCTTAGTGTAGCTAAACAAGGAATTCTCTCCCCAACACAGATAGCTAAGGTAAAGTCAGCAACCAAAGGAAAGAAGAAACAAAATAAAGACATCAACAATACCTCTGCAACAGGTGTTCAAACAATAAGAGCTCTAACACACTCCAACAATCTGTAATGGATACAATCATTTGGAGTATTAGATCAGTGAACACAATGCAAGATTTGGAAAGGCTCATCACATTGCACAAGAAACATCACTTTGGATTTATTACCATTTTCGAACCAATGCAGCAAGCAAGAAAGATAGATAGATATAGAAGAAGATTGGCTTCTCTCAAGCAGTGGCCAATGTCTCCAACAAAATCTGGGCCTTCATTGATGATATATATGAAATTACAATCCTATATGACATGGTGCAGCAACTTACTGTGAAGCTCTTCCACATGTGGAACTCATTCTCACACTAGTATATGCTAAGTGTGATCCAATAGAGAGAATAGAACTGTGGGACTCATTGTATGCTATGGCTCAAGACATGACAGTTCCATGGCTGGTAGAGAGAGATTTCAATGTGATATGGGATGAAGAAGAAAAAAATTGGAGGCCTACCTTTACCCCTCAATGAAGCAGATGACTTCAGACACTGCATCAACACTTACAACCTAACTGATGCGGAATTCAAAGGCAGTATCTTCACATGGTGGCATGGCAGATCAGAGGAAGATTGTATATTAAAAAGGTTAGATAGATTCCTAGCTAATACAGAATTCCAGCAAACTTTCCCAAGACTAGAGGTTACTCATCTATCTAAGATTGGTTCAGATCATAGTCCTCTCTTATTAAAGTGTGACATTGAAGCAATGCCAATAAAGAAGCCATTAAATTCCTCAACTTCTGGACCAAACATGACTCCTTCAAAGCAGTAGTGAGAGAGAATTGGCAAGCAGATTTCTATGGTAACCCCTTCATACTTTTCAATTACAAGCTCAAGAAACTCAAAAAGGCACTGTCACTTTGGATCAAAGCAACATATAAAGACATATTTCAAAACATTGCAAGCATGGAGGAAGTGGTTCTGGTTCATGCAAAACAGTTTGAGAAAAGACCAACTAAGTAGAATAGAGTAAGATTACAAAAGGTGCAAGCACAGTTAATAAGGCATCTAGCAATAGAAGAAGAATTTTGAAAACAAAAAGCAGGCATGTCATGGTTCAAGGATGGAGACAGAAATACCAAATTTTTTCATGCCCAAGTAAATGGTCGAAGGAAAAGATTACAGCTGAGGAGGATTAAAAATAGCTCAGGCAACTGGATTAAAGAAGAGGAGCTAATTGTAGAAGAAGCCATCAATTTCTACAAAGAACAATTCACTGAAAGCACAACCCCAATAGATTTTAGCATACTTAACATCATCCCTTCTTTGATAAGCATGGAGCAAAATGCAAAACTGATTAAATAGCCCACCCTAGAGGAAGTAAAACATGTTGCCTTCTGTCTAAATGGAGAAAGTACAGGAGGAATAGATTGTTTTACAGGTGCCATCTATCACTCTTGCTGGGATATCATTGGAGAAGACATCCTTAACATGGTTAAGGCATTTTTCTTAGGGAGGCAGCTACCAAAATGTGTGACACATACAAATTTGATACTCCTCCCAAAAAAGAAGGAGACCTTCTCTGACATGAGGCCAATAAGTTTGAGCAACCTCATCAACAAAATCTTCTCAAGGGTAATACATGAGAGGTTGGTGGACTGCTGCCTGCACTGATCTCTCCAGAGCAAGCAGGTTTTATCAATGGAAGGACCATAGTTGAAAATGTTCTCCTAACACAGGAAATCACCGCAAACATTAGACTAAGAACAAAAGCAGGGCCAAATGTTGTTATTAAAATTGACATGGCAAAAGCTTTTGATCGACTAACTTGGCTATTCCTGACAAAAATATTAAGGAAAATGGGGTTTGGTGAAGCTTTCATTGGCCTAGTTTTTTACACCATTGGAAATAATTGGTACTCAATGCTCATCAATGGTCAATCACATGGTTTCTTCAAATCAACAAGAGGTGTCAAAAAAAGTGATCCACTATCACCTACTCTGTTAATCCTTGCTACTGAAGCTCTTTCAAGAGGATTAAATGCCCTGCACCTAAACATGTACTTCTGTGGCTTTGGACTGCCCAAGTGGAGTTCAAAAATAGACCACCTATCATATGCAGATGACACAATCATATTCTTATGATGCTACCTCCTTTCCATTGATAATGGAAGTCTTGAATGCATATGAGGCAGCATCTGGGCAGATGATTAACAAAAATAATCTACAGTATATATGCATCACTCTGTCAGCTTTGATGTGGTTACAAAGGGGAAAGAATCACTGGTATAGGAAGACAGGATTTTCCTTTCACATATCTTGGCTGCCCCATCTTCTACTCTAAAAGGAAGATACTGTATTACCAAGGCCTTATCAATAAGGTACTAGATAAACTACAGTCTTGGAAAGGAAAACTGCTTTCAATAGTAGGCAGGGCAGTGTTGATCAAGCATGTCCTCCAAAGCATGCCAATACATCTACTCTCTGCTGTTAATCCTCCAAATCATGTAATCAACAAACTGCATAAGCTCTTTGCTCTATTTTTCTGAAGCAGCTCTGTTGGAGGTAACAGCAAACATTGGTCATAATGGAACACACTATATATGCCCTGTGATGAAGGGGGAGCAGGTTTTAGATCACTGCATGATGTGTCCAAAGCCCTGTTCTGCAAGCTCTGGTGGAATTTCAGAACTAAGCCAAGCCTCTGGAGTGCTTTCATGTGCCAAAAATACTTCAAAAAGCTCAGTGCAATAATAGTCCCATGGAAAAATGGATCTCACACATGGAGGAAGATGCAGGAATGCAGGGACAGCATAGAGCATCAGATCGTCAGGCATACAAAAATGGGATCCTCACTCTTCTGGTTTGACAACTGGACTGGCCTAGGAGCACTCTACTTCATTGTGCCAGCTGAATTTGCAATTGATGAATCTATACACAATTTTAATGAGGTCCTGCAAGATGGGGCCTGGAATGTGGACAAGCTCTTACAGATCTTGCCACAGGAACTTGCAATACACAGAGTAGAATCTGTAAGACCTCCAATAAGAGAAGATATCATTGATACACCATACTGGATGCTAGAAGCTTAAGGACTCTTCAGTGTCAAATCTGCTTGGGAGTATCTCAGAAGAAGAGATGAACCTAAAAGGGCCTACAAGATGATCTGGGTACAAGGACTTCCTATCAAAATTGCTTTTTTCATGTGGAAAGTCTAGAAGGCTAAACCGCGTTTGGATGATATTATGAAAAGATTGGGGTACCACATGCCATCTAGATGCTGGTGTTGCCCAGATCCAAAAGAAGAAACAATGGTGTACTTATTCTTCACATCCAATACTGCAACCAAAGTCTGGCAATACTTTCTATCAAGAGCAGGACTAACATGGGAGGGCATATCATTCCATCAAGCAATAACCAAATGTTGGACTGCTCAAACCAGTATTGCAAGCTCTCCCCTCTTGCATTGTGTGGGAATTAAGGAAATGAAGGAATAGCTGCAATTATGGAGAAACAGTAACTGCTAGCAGAGTCATATACCATATTTTCACCACATTACAGGCTCTAGTCCAACTCAGAAAGCCAGGTATCAATGTCTCTCACAAGTTGCAAGATCTCCTGAACATGATGGAAAACTATACTCCAAGACTGAATTAAACTATGTTGTCTGGGAATTCCCAATGGATGGATGGCTCAAAGTCAATACTGGTGGAGCATCTATAAGAAATCCAGGAAGGAGTGAAATAGGTTTCTGTGTGAGGAATGAAGAAGGAGAGATTTTATATGCACTGGGCAAAAAAATCCCAGAAGGATCAAATACAACAGCAAAAGCAGTAGCAATTGTGGAGGGCCTAAAATTCTGCCATTCTCACAACTACTCCCACATATGGCTTCAAATAGAGCAATGCTTCTGAACAACACAATCAATGGCATTTGGAAGCCACCTTGGTGTATAGCTGATCAAGTGGAGGAGGTGCTGCAACTGAAAGAAGCATTGTCACTTAAAGTGACACACATATACAGGGAGGGAAACAAACTAGCTGACCACCTAGCAAATCATGCTCGAGAAGTTGGGAGGATTGAATGTCATGACTTCTGGCAACTAGACTCACAAGGTACAAGGATACTAAATGATGACAAAATGCAATGCCCATACATAAGAGTGAAGGTAGAAAAATATCAAATACGAAAATGGGACAATAGCCTCACACTGGGCAGCAGACACATGACCAGAGACTAGGATCACACAATGCTTACAACCAATCTCTTCATTTAACTTGTTTGCTATCTCTGCAGGTACACTGGTGGAACTATAGTGGTATCACCAAGGAGTCAGTTGGAGGTTACAACAATAGTAATGAGGAAAGAAGGGAGCAGAGGCCTCACACTAACATGCTGCTACCTTTTGCAGGAAACACTAGAGCAATCAGTTTACTGTTGTTTGCAGGAAAGAAGAACTGGAGCTTAATGCTGCAAATACATCACAAATTGCAACTACAACAATTACTTGGGACCTCCTCACTAGTCTATAATAAATGGGCTACCATGGAACAACACCACGCAAGTGATACACTACATAGCCAGTCATCAACTAAGCCCCAAGCACATGATCTCTCAAGAAGACATCAACTACCCACCATAGCACTCACCAGGACCACAAATCAGACACCTATCCAACCTCTCACAGACATACCAAAACTAGGAAAACCTCAAGAACGGAAGACACAAACACACAATCAGTAAGCCACATACATTAACAACCTCACTAGCCTTCTCTACTTCTCCTTCTAGCCTTGCAATGCTACAGCAAAGGTCAGTCAACTCATGCCTAACATCCTATATAAACAAGAACATTCACATCAGCAACACATCTGCAACATTTACTCAATGACGGACAATTTGGTCCAGTTAGTTGCTGAAGAAGCAATGTGTGATATCAGCATTTTTAATGTTCATTCCATTGCTACTTTAATAATCACACTGGTCCCCAACCACACTGAACAACTCCATCACAACACCAAATAAATCAGTCAGCTCAACATCAACATAGGAAGAGCCACACACATCAAATCAGAAGAAGACAAATCCTCATAGCAGCAAATTCAGCACATAAACCAACCGATACACCAACAACAGAAGAAACACAATCAAAGAAACATCAATCACTTTTCTCATAATCAAAGGACCAGGGTCACCTCTGAACTCTACAAAGTCACAAGGATAGGAGACAGCTTGAGCTGGACCAGGCCATTGCTGTAGTTGCAGTGGTTGGTATTAGCACACTTAGTTCTCATTCTATTGCAACTATAGCAATCACCATGGTCCTTCTCACATCCTATCAAGAATAACTATAACAAAATGCAGCAACCAAACAGTTCTCAGCTACACAAAAGCAGCAACATAAACTCACCTCAAAAGAAGCAACAAGCCACACAAGCACAGACAACAGATGATTAACAGAAACAGCACACAGACAGAACATTCAAAAGGCAACAACTTCACCACATCAGGTCTGCTAGACACTCAACTATTGCCACAAAAAAGACAGAATTGGCAATCAACACAAACATCACAGAAAGTCATACCAACTGAACACACTAAGCTCACATTTGGTCAACAGAAGCAGTAACAGACAATACTAGAAAACAGCACACCCAGCAGAAGCAGCACAACTCTCACAAGCACAAACAGTTAACTAATCACTCAAAGCTCAATAGCATGATGGAAACAACACAATGCTCATACCTAGCTATAAAAAGACAAAATCATCCTCACCACTCAATCACAGGGGACATCTTGATAGTCATCTTCAACTTGGCTTTTGCCCTCAAGGCCAAATCAAACTTGAAGATAACATATACCTTTTTGTCGCACTCCTAAAAACTCTTGGCTCATTGGATAGAAGTAAGTTGTATATAAAAGGGATCACATCCCTCACCCACTTAGCAGAAACAGGAACATATGTACGTTTTTGTATAGCTGACCTAGGAAAATTGTACATTGTTTTTGTACATACGATCGTCTATTAATACAAAATAGACAATTATTACATCACCATAGGTCTAACCCCTTACTACTACTTAGGTACAATAGTCATCACTTTAGGATGATTATGAGTACAAGCATTTTCTTTTGGGAGGTAAGGTTTATGTCCCCCTGCACTTTTGTACTTTATTTGTATTAATAAAATTTATATTTACCTAAAAATAAAAGTGAAGCAAAAATCAGAGAGAGGGTCTGGCGGTAAAGAGGGTGACTGAGAGGCGATTAGAGAGAAAAAGCTCTCGCGAGCAACAATGGCCACACCAGCCGGTGCGACACCGACTGGCGCGCCTCCTCCCACCTCCGCCTCGATCCCAGCTACAACCTCAACCAACCCACAACCCCTCGACTACAGTAACATCCTCAAACCCACGACTCTGAACTCATCGATGTCTGAGAACCCTAAATCGACAGTCCCAATCGAACTATCCCTTTCAAAAGAGCTACATATTTGCAAGGACAGCTTTTTGTCATGTTTACAGTCAGAAGTCGATCGAATGAACCTAATTGAAGGCCTTCAATATGCGGTAATTGGTAAGTTCTCTTATGGTTGGCCGGACCTTCAAGAGCTTCGTCGAATAATTCCTGCACAATGTGGAATTAAGGGTGATTGCAATATTGGATTGCTCAGAGATAGGCATGCCCTGATTCGACTGACGCTATGGCAAGATTTTATCAACTTCACATCAAAAGCAGTCTACTATTTGAAAGCAAAAGATGGCTATGAATACCAGATGAGGACATTGATTTATGATGCCAAGTTTAAAGAGGAAGAAGAAACTTCTAAAGCAATGGCTTGGATTTCGTTTCCCAGTTTGCTTCCCACATACTATGTTAAAGAATGCCTCTTTACTTTAGCTTCAGCTGTTGGGAAACCATTGCACCAAAATATGGCTACAATTAATAAGACTCGTCCATGTTGTGCAAGAGTTAAGGTGCTTGTTGATTTGCTAGCTGATTTGCCAAAGAAAGTTCGCATGGACATTGAAAATGAAGCTACAAAGGTTGTAAGAACATAATGGGTAAAGATTCTGTATGATTTTATCCCCAACTACTGCAAACAGTGCAAATTGCAGGGACATGACATGCTTGAATGCTGGAAGCTGCATCCAGAACTATTGAGTAACAACTCTGCTGAGAAGCATAGAAGCAATGGCAATACAATGAAGGGCAAAGAAAACACACCACTGATGATTTTGTCTAGTGGAAAAGTGGTTGGAAATCTAGCTTCACAATGAAGGAAGTCAGTCGAGGACAGAACAAAGACAAGCAAATAGGCAATCAAGTCAAAACTGGAATGAAAATGGTAGCAGTTGATAAGGCCACTCAGCAACTCCAAATGGCTAACAAATTTGCTATACTGGATATAGAAAATAGCAATGCTAATGAGAATAATAAGTTGGAGAAGTCTCAAGAAACAGCTGGTCAAAAGAGTACCCCAGTCACTACATGCTTAGCAGTTCTCCTACAACTGACTGAGAAGCCTACATGCTCTGCAGCAGCTGCCACCAACTCAAAAATCACCAGCAGTTGTGACTTTGAAAAGCAAGACCAACAAACAAGCAACAGACTCAGAGATGTTATTGCACCCTGCAGAACCAAAGAAAAGTACCAAAATTCCTGAAATAGGCACTATGGAAGACACTCAACTACAGAACAAAGCAAGGGAAAAAAAGCACAAAGGAATCCACTGCTCAGTGGGTGCAGAAAAACTTCAACATAAATGTAGTTACCGCCAACACTTCTCACCAAGATATTGCATTAAAACACACTCTTGTGGAAAGAGCAATGACCAAGACAACAGATAAGAAAGCTGCAGAATCAGCAAAGTTTCTTGTGAAGCCACAAGGAAGCCCATGTAGATTATGGTCAGATCAAATAGAGGAGGACTCAGAGGAAGGGACGTACCAAAAGAAATGCAAAGTGAAGATGAGGCAGCTGATGAGGCAATTGAGGAGGATGACCAAAGTGAAAATGAAACAGCCAATGACACTGTCACGGTGGGAAAAAACAACAACAAAGTTGAAAAAATAACCAATTGATGCTGCTGACAAACACCTGCAAAGATCAAGCAAATTTTGAAGTTCATGAAGTAGAAGATACAGTTCAAAAAGGGGATTTCCAAACTGGCATTGATCCTGGATCAACAGTAAGGAAAGGGACAATAGTGGCACAGTTAAAAGCAATAATTAGACCAAAGAACCTCAGCATTGCAGCAGCAGTGAGAAATGAAGAAGCTCACAAAGAACAATCTGGCAAAGATCTAGATGAAGAAACTACTTCCTAGAACTTCCTTAATGTAGCTAAACAAGGAATTCTCCCCCCAACACAGATAGCTAAGGTAAAGTCAGCAACCAAAGGAAAGAAGAAACAAAATAAAGACATCAACAATACCTCTGCAAAAGGTGTTCAAACAAGAAAAGCTATCACACACTCCAACAATCTATAATGGATGCAATCATTTGGAGTATTAGATCAGTAAACACAATGCAAGCTTTTGAAAGGCTCATCACATTGTACAAGAAACATCACTTTGAATTCATTGGCATTCTAGAACCAATGCAGCAAGCATGAAAGATTGATAGATATAGAAGGAAGATTGGCTTCTTTCAAGCAGTGGCTAATGTCTCATACAAAGCCTGGCCCTTCATTGATGATATATATGAAATTACAATCCTATATGACATGGTGCAGCAACTTACTCTGAAGCTTTTCCACACAAAAACACATGTGGAACTCATCCTCACACTAGTATATGCTAAGTGTGATCCAATAGAGAGAATAGAACTTTGGGACTCCTTGTATGCCATGCCTCAAGACATGACTGACCCATGGCTGGTAGGGGGAGGTTTCAATGTGATATGGGATGAAGAAGAAAAATTTGGAGGTTTACCAGTACCCCTCAAGGAAGTAGATGACTTCAGACATTGCATCAACATCCGTAACCTTGCTGATCTTCGCTTCAAGGGCAGTAATTTCACATGGTGGAATGGTAGAGCAGAAGAATATTGTATCTTCAAAAGTTTGGATCGATGCCTTGCTAACATGGAATTTCAGCAATGTTTCCCAAGGCTGGAGGTCACTCATTTATCTAAAATTGGCTCAGATCATAGTCCTCTCCTACTAAAATGTGACACTGAAGCAATGCCAATCAAGAAGCCTTTCAAATTTCTCAACTTCTGGGCCAAACATGATTCCTTTAAAGCAGTGGTGAGAGAGAACTAGCAAGCAAATTTCTATGCTGACCACTTCATCCTTTTCAATTATAAACGCAAGAAACTCAACAAAAGCAATGTCATTACGGAGCAAAGCAACATATAGAGATATATATCAAAACATTGCAAGCTTGGAGGAGGTGGTTCTTTTTCATGAAAAACGGTTCGAGGAAAGACCAACTTAGCAGAACAGAGAAAGATTAAAAAAGGTGCAAGCACAGTTAATCAGGCATCTAGCAATAGAAGAAGAATTTTGGAAACAATAAGTAGGCATGTCATGGTTCAAGGATTGAGACAGAAATACCAAATTCTTCCATGCCCAAGTAAATGGTCGAAGGAAAAGATTACTACTGAGGAGGATTCAGAATAGCTCTGGCAACTGGATTGAAGAAGAGGAGCTAATTGCAGAAGAAGCCATCAATTTCTACAAAGAGCAGTTCACTGAAAGCACAACCCCAACAGATTTCAGCATACTTAACATCATCCCTTCTTTGATAAATATAGAGAAAAATGCAGAACTGATCAAACAGCCCACACTAGAGGAAGTAAAACATGTTGTTTTCTGTCTAAATGGAGAGAGTGCAGGGGGACAAGATGGTTTTACAGGTGCTTTCTATCACTCTTGCTGGGATATCATTGGAGAAGACATCCTTAACATGGTTAAGGTATTTTTCTCGGGGAGGCAGCTACGAAAATGTGTGATACATACAAATTTGGTACTCCTCCCAAAAAAGAAGGAGGTGGTAACTTTCTCTGACATAAGGCTAATAAGTTTAAGCAACTTCATCAACAAAATCATCTCAAGGGTAATACATGAGAGGTTGGTGGAACTGCTGCCTGCACTGATCTCCCCAGAGCAAGCAGGTTTTATCAAAGGAAGGACCATAGTTGAAAATGTTCTCCTAACACAGGAACTCATCACAAACATTCGACTAAGAACAAAAGAAGGGCCAAGAGTTGTTATTAAACTTGATATGGAAAAAGCTTTTGATCAACTATCTTGGTTATTTCTGACAAAAACACTAAGGAAAATAGGATTCAGTGAGGCTTTTATTGGATTGGTGTTTGATACTATTGGATACAACTGGTACTCAGTGCTCATCAAAGGATAGTCACATGGCTTCTTCAAATCAACAAGAGGTGTCAAGCAAGGTGATCCACTACCACCTACTTTGTTGATTCTTGCTGCTGAAGCTCTCTTAGGAGGATTGACTGCTCTGCACCTAAACTTGTACTTCTGTGGCTTTGGACTGCCCAAGTGGAGTCCAAAAATAAACCACCTATCATATGCAGATGACACAATCATATTCTCTTTTTCTGATGCCACCTCCGTACAATTGATAAGGGAAGTCTTGAATGCATATGAGGTAGCATCTGGGTAGATGGTTAACAAAAATAAATCTGCTGTATATATGCATCACTCTACCACCTTTGATGTGGTTACAAAGGTGGAAAGAATCACTGGTATAGGAAGACAGGATTTTCCTTTCACATATCTTGGCTGCCCCATCTTCTACTCTAGAAGGAAGATGATGTATTACCAAGGCCTTATCAATAAGGTACTAGATAAACTGCAGTCTTAGAAAGGAAAACTGCTTTCAATAGGAGGCAGGGCAGTGTTGATCTAGCATGTCCTTTCAAAGCATGCCAATACATCTATTCTCTGCTGTTAATCCTTCCAAATATGTAATCAACAAACTACATAAGCTCTTTGCTCAATTTTTCTAGAGCATCTCTATTGGAGGTAACAGCAAACATTGGTCATCATGGAACACACTATGTATGCCGTGTGATGAAGGGGGAGCGGTTTTAGATCACTGCATGATGTGTCCAAAGCCCTATTCTGCAAGGTGTGGTGGAATTTCAGAACTAAGCCACGCCTCTGGAGTGCTTTCATGTGCCAAAAATACTGCAAAAAGCTCAATGCAGTAATAGTCGCATGGAAAAAGGGATCACACACATGGAGGAAGATGATGGAATGCAGGGACAGCATAGAGCATCAAATCATCTAGCATACAAAAATGGGATCCTCACTCTTCTGGTTTGACAACTGGACTTGCCTAGGAGCACTTTACTTCATTGTACCGGCTGAATTTGCAATTGATGAACCCATACACAATGTGAACGATGTCCTGCAAGATGGAGCCTGGAATGTGGACAAGCTTTTAGAGAGCCTGCCACATGATCTTGCAATACACATAGTAGAATCTGTAAGACCTCTAATCAGAGAAGACATCATTGATACACCATACTGGAAGATAGAAGCTCAAGGACACTTTAGTGTCAAATCTGCTTGGGAGTATCTCAGAAGGAGAGATGAACGTAAAAGGGCCGACATGATGATCTGGGTACAAGGACTTCCTTTCAAAATTGCTTTCTTCATGTGGAAAGTCTAGAAGGCTAAACTTCCTTTAGATGACTTTATGAAAAGATTGGGGTACCACATGCCATCTAGATGCTGGTGTTGCACGACCCAATAGACGAAACACTGGTGCACTTATTCTTCACATCCAGTACTGCAACCAAAGTCTAGCAATACTTTCTATCAAGAGCAAGACTAACATGGGAGGGCATATCATTCTATCAAGCAATAACCAAATGTTGGACTGCTCAAACAGTCCCCGGGCTCAAACTAGTGTTGCAAGCTCTCCCCTCTTGCATTGTGTGGGAATTATGGAAAAGAAGGAACAACTTCAAGTATGGAGAAACAGTAACTGCTAGCAGATTCATATACCAGATTTCCACAACATTACAGGCTCTAGTCCAACTCAGAAAGCCAAGTATCAATGTCCCTCACAATTGGCAAGATCTTCTGTACATGATGGAAAACTATACTCCAAGACTGAATTACAACAAAGTTGTCTGGGAATTCCACATGGATGGATGGCTCAAAGTCAATACTGATGGAGCATCTAGAGGAAATCCAGGAAGGAGTGCAATAGGTTTCTATCTGAGGAATGAAGAGGGAGATATTCTATATGCACTGGGAAAAGAAATCCCAGAAGGATCAAATACAACAGCAGAAGCAGTAGCAATTGTGGAGGCCCTAAAATTCTGCCATTCTCACAACTATTCCCACATATGGCTTCAAATAGAGTCAATGCTTCTGAACAACACAATCAATGGCATATGGAAGCCACCTTAGTGTATAGCTGATCAAGTGGAGGAGGTGTTCCAACGGAAAGAAGCCTTCTCACTCAAAGTGACAAACATATATAGGGAGGGAAACAAACTATCTGACCACCTAGCAAATTATGCTCTAGAAGTTAGGAGGATTGAATGTCATGACTTCTGGCAGCTAGACTCACAAGGTAGAAGGATACTAAATGAGGACAAAATGCAATGCCCATACATAAGAGTGAAGGTAGCAAAATAGCAAATAATAAAATGGGACAGTGGCCTCACACTGGGCAGTAGGCACATAATCTTCCAAACCCACAGCAAAGGATCACTAGCATGAGACTCAGATCACACACTGCTTTCCTAACATGTTTGATAATTTTGCAGGCACACAGGTCAATCAAAACAAAGCATGGCATCAGCAAGAAGCCTCTGGGAGATCACAAGCATAATCACAACAGCAATAATGAGGAGAGGCTGGGGCAGCTGTCTCACACGAACATGTTGTTATCTTTTTTGCAGGAAACACTAGAGCAATCAATGCACACTCAACTGGAATTCTTCATAACTTGTTTCATGCTATTTGCAGGTACACTGGCACATCCAGTCTACTACCAAAGATTAACTACTTTGGTAACCAGCCTGGGCTGCTGTTACAACCCGTAATTTCGTACGTTAGACCACGTCGTAAGATAGTCTATATGTATAGAGCCCAAGAACCGGAAAAGAGTTCAAAAAGTCAAGAAAGAGCAAAGGGCTTCGCAAAGCTGGGTTTGCTACCGCAAAACCCACATGCGAGCCGCATTTATCACATTGAAATTGCAGACCAAGGCAGATTTCTGGACAAGGATTAGTGCAAGAAATACGGCCAAGAATGCGATCGCATCCTTGAAATGCAAACCCCATAACATACCTGATGTGTCACAGACTGAAATAAATTTCTTGGCAGAAATCTGTGTCAGGAATGCGACAAGTATGTGATCGAATACTGAGAATGCGGACGGCAAAAGTGACATCCTTCATCACAGAATGAGACAGATTTGTGGGCTAAGTTTCGCGTCCAGAATGCGAACCGCATGTTGATTATGTGACGAGAATGCCATCGCAAACCTGTAAGCGTCAGATACGTGTATCACTTATTGACTGACCTATAAAATCGGCCTAGACAAGTTCTTTCTTCAGTTTCTAAAACTCAAACCCAGTAGAAGGACCACCAGCGACCCCTTCTCAAGTACCACACAAACCTTAACCAATTTCTCCTCCTTTCAAGTTCTAAATTGGGGAAAGAACCTGAATATGGAAGTATTAAGGAAAAGCCCTAGCTGATTTTCCCCTCTTTCAGGCCCTAATTGAGAGTAAGACCTAGAAGTTGAAGAACTAAGGAAGGGAGCTGAGATATCCAACATGCAATGTAAGTTACTACTCCCCTGATGCATACTTTCTCTTGGGAATTCATGGTATTCCATTCTATGCATGTAAGTACTCATGGGATGGTGATTGGAAGCCAAGAGTTCAAGTTAACTAGTGGTAATGGACTGGGTTATGATTGTTTTGGGTTGTTGTTAAGCTGCATGTGCTATTACTACTTTTGTGAAGTTTGGAGGAAGAAGGGTGTGGAGGAACACCGTATAGAAATGTGGTTGTGGTTAATAATAGCTATAACGCTTAGAGAGTAACAATTGAATTGTCCTTTAATTGTAGACTAAGGAATAAGGAATTGTAACAGTTGCGTAGCTTGAGAACTAGTGCAGTAAATACCAGGTATGTAAGACCATCCCTTTCTTTCTTTTTGCACGACTCCTTTTATACACGATACAATGAACAAGCCCCAAAAGATACTCTACTCTTAGAAGATAGGAGTGCTTATATTGTTTCCCCCTCTTATGGGAGGATTGATGTATTGTTGTTTCTTCGACCCTACATCACTATGAAAGTATGATTCATATGAGCCCCGCATGCATCGTATATGTTTTACTCTACCGAGCCGCGCTATAGTCGGCCGGGTATGGCACCTATTGTGAAACTATATGTATGTATATGTTTCATCCTACCGAGCCTTATGAAGGACGGGTACGTTGTTACCGAGCCTTATGAAGGCCGGGTACGTTATTACCGAGCCTGTTACGGCCGGGTATGATATGATGATGATGAAGCCCACTGAGGCGTATGTATATGATGATAATAAGGCTCACAGAGGCGTATGTACACAATGATGACTTGAATAAGGATATATGATATGTATATATATGTATATGCATGTGCGCCTCAGGCATATCATGGTGAGTTGGCATTCAGATAGTAAAGGTTGTATGTTTCTCATCCCGACGCATATTATTGTTCTTATATTATGTTTCCTCTCTTACATACTCAGTACATTATCCGTACTGACGTCCTTTTCTGTGGACGCTGCATGTCGTGCTGCAGGTCCAGGCAGACATATAGACGAGGCTCCCCCACCGCAGTAGGCTATCCAGTTCAGCAGATATTGGCGAGATCCCTCCTTCGGACTTGCCGTAGTTTTGGTATGCATTTTGTTATAGGCATTATGGGCATGTCGGGGCCCTGTTCTGACACAGGTTGCATGATGTATGTTCCAGTAGAGGCTCATAGACAAGTGTTGGGATTATGTATAGACAATGGACAATGGGTTGACTTATGTACAGTTGAATTGCCTTGTCGGCAAACGTATGTATATTTTTGTATGGTTTTGCATGACGGCCGGGTCGGCCATATTATGTATATAAGTATGTTTATATCACGGTATGATATTTTGATCCATTATGATTATTGTTCGAGATGGTATGTGTATGACAAGCCTTATAGATAATAAGGAAAGCTAGATGAAGGGTACGCTGGTACCCGTGGAGTAGGGTCCGGTGCCAGTTGCGGCCCTCCGGTCGGGTCGTGACACCTAGTCGGAGTGCTACCTGACTGGCCTCCACCTCTAGGACGGCCCCTACCCACCTGCCCTCCGCTTCTTGGCAGCCGGACGGCTGGTGCAGCAGCTGGTGTGGTAATCATGGGCAGATAGTCCTGCTGCTCAGCCTTGCCCCAACATTTGGAACAAAACCTCTTCACGTGGCCAAGATCCCAGCACTCGAAACAACCCCTCGGAACGGTGGACTACAAAACCGAAGTTTGACCCTGAAGGCCTGAATACCCACTGGAGGAACTGTGAATAGCTGGCAGGCGATAAGTACTCTCTGGAATGGCACTAAAATAGGGTCGTGCTGGGGCACTCCGAGCAGGCGCTAGTGAGGCTACTGCATGGGCCTGCTGGGCTGACCCCTCATGAACTAACCTATACCCCAGGTGGGACGCCATTGAATCCTCCAAACTGCCGGGGCCGCTTGTCCCTTGGTGCAAACTCTCCACTGCGGTTGCGAATACGCTCGATCCTCCGAGCTATATCCACAACCTGAAGAAACAAAGTCCCCATCTCTACCTTACGGGCCTAGGTAACTGAATCTCAAGGTGCAGACCTGGAATGATCCTCGCACCCTCTTTGCGTCTATGGGGAGTATGATAGTTGCATGGCAAAACAAGTCAATGAATCTCGTCTCATAGTCGGTGACTGACATGTGACCCTGTCAGAGTCGCTCAAACTGACCCGAAGCTCCTCTCTCTGTGTATGTACTTATGCAAGAACAGATCTGTAAACTGATCCCAAGTCAAGGGAGGTGAACTTGCTGGCCTGCTAAGAAGATAAGCATGCGACCATCTAAGGGCCTTTCTCTCAAACTAAAAAGTGGTGAACTCCACCCCGTTGGACTCCAATAAACCCATGTTCTGAAGCCTATCCTTGCATCAGTCAATGAAATCCCAGGGTTCCTCTGACCGCTCACCCCAAAGGTAGGGGGCGAACCCTAATCCATCTGTCCAACTGCTTCTGCTGATCATCGGTCATGATTGGTACAGCCTCTGGCATAGCTGCTGCAACAAGTTGGGCTCCGCCTGCAGGTAGTGCACCTGGGGTCTGATAAACGGAAGCGGCGTGCCCTGGAGCCTAAGCGGTAGGGGTCTGTGCTCCCCCTCCCGCCTGAGATGTGAGAAGGGTCAGCTGGAAAATAAACCAACCTGCATCATAGAGTCCACGAACCGCAGCATACGGCCCATGACCTCCTGGAATCCTGGCGCAGTCATGAAATCTATTGGGGCTGGCACAGCTGCAGGCACCTCATCCTGCTCCTCAACAACAAGATCCTCCACTGGATCCGCTGGTGGTACAACAGGAGCAACCTTAGGGCGCCCTCGTCCTTTGACTGGAGTTGGAGCCCTCCCCCGGTCTCTGCTTCGGCCTCTAGTAAGGGGGGGAGAAGCCCCTCGAATGCCTGGTACATCTGCCGCACACGTTATCAACATTTGTGAGAGATCAATAGAAAGACACTAAGCATAATATCAATTGCACGATAGGAGATGAAGAAAGAGAAGTTTCCTAACACCCTATAGCCTCTTGAAGATAAGCATGGACGTCTCCGAAGCGATCCGCAAGACTCTACTAGGCCTGCTCATGACTCGTAAGACCTATGTGAACCTAAAACTCTAATACCAAGCTATCATGACGCAAATCCATAATAAGTCGAGACTGCACCTAAAGCCGCCGTTAGGCAAGCCCATAAGTGTAACTACAACTGATTTACCCCTTTTTGACAATTTAATACAAAAGTTTTTCCTTTTTAGAGAATACTTTAAACTAGAATTCATGCAACTCTTCTGTCCTTAGTCAATTTTGGACTGAAGATGTTCTGACTGTCGTATCTTTTTTGAACTGAATACCTTCCTCTATCATCTAGTCTGTCTCTTTTTGAGAGAAGATTTTCTACCCCGCCTGCCTGACAAATCTTTTTAAACAAAATACCAACATATTAATTGCATACTCTGCGGTGGTAGAGATGACAAATATAACAGTAAATAAGTGCTACAAGTCCCCAAAACTCAGCGTCACAAGTACTTGAGCAATATAGAGAATATACAAAACTATTAAAACTATTGTTCGAAAGTAATAGACAGGAATAGTAAATATGGCGGAAGGAGACTCCGGTGATGTAGATCATAGCAAGGCAAGCAGCTCACCACTAAGTCTCCGTAGATGATTGGCTACGCGCCCGCGTGACTAGTGGTGGAACCTGTCTCAGTACCTGCACATCAGTGCAGAAGTATAGCATGAGTATGCAGAATAACATGTACCCAGTAAGTATCTAGTCTAACCTCGAAGAAGTAGTGACGAGGGGTTGACTTGACACTTACTAGAGGTCAATAATAATAATAAAAGTGCATAAAATAGACATGGTGAGCATACAACAGGTATCGATGAGACAAATAAGAGCAACTACAATAAATACATCAGGAGTCCGTAACACATCACCAACATCTCATAACTGGCCGTGAAGGCACTAACTCAATTATCCAAATTGGAACCCGTTTCGATTATTAAGCACGAAGTTGCCGAGCCGAATGGACCGATCATATAAGAATAGTGTTACCATCATACTGTCGAGGCGAACGGCCCGATACCATAAGAGTGGTGTTACTATACTGCCGAGGCGAACGGCCCGGTCCCATTAGAGTAGAGAAGTTTACCTCGCTCGCGGAAGTACTTGCAAGGCGAGAAGACATAGATTTTTCATAGTTATTAAGTATTCCTCAATTTTCCAAAATAAGAAGGCTAAGTTGATAATTACAACTTTAAATCCCTAATCTCGGCTCTATTCAAGACAGTTAATACGCATGATAAATACAACAGTACAATAAAAGACATGATGTGGATTTAAGTCTACCCGAACATATCATGGAAAATAGCTATGCACGGACTCTCGTTACCTCGTGCGTACGTAGCTCCCCACACAAGTAATACATAACAAAGATACACCTACGGGGATTAGTTCCCTCTTACAAGGTTAGGCAAGAGACTTACCTCATTCCCAAGCTCACTTTCGGTCCACTAATCCGCTCTAAAAGCCCAAAGTCGATGCCGAACAATTCGAAACTAGTCAAATATTATACAATTTAATCAATAGATACTCAAGAGTTCATAATTTAGCTATTAGAGTAATTACTCAATCCAAATTGGAAGATTCCTAAAAATTCACCTCCGGACCGACGTGCCCAGATTTTGAAATTTTTTGAATATAATTGTTACCCATAGCCTCACGAACTCAAATACATAATTTTTACTTAATTCCATAGCCATTTTCATGGCCAAATCTCATTTTTGTCAAAACCCTAGGTTCTTCACAAATCCCACAAGTTTTCACAATTTTTCTATGTTTAATCAACCTAAAGCCCGCGTAATTAACTTGAAAATGGGTGGGAGTTACTTACCTTAGGATATTGATGAGAATCCCCCTCAAATGAGCTCTCAAAATCTCCCTAGACCAAGTGAAATGTGAGGAAAAATGGCCTAAGTCTCAGAATATAAAAATCATCACTGCCCAGCGACTTCCGCACCTGCGGCCACTTGATCGCATATGCGGAACCGCAGGTGTGGTCAAAAGGTAGCACCTGCAATCCCCCACTACCTCCAGCTTCCTCGCTTCTGCGGACGGGGAGTCGCTTCTACGGGTCCGCTTCTGCGGACTTCTTCCGCTTCTGCGGATTCCTTCCGCCTCTGCGACCCACAGCCAGCTGGCCTAAGTCTGCATCTATGGAGCCTCAATCGCTTCAGCGGGGGCGCAGATGCAGAAAACTCCTCGCACCTGTGACCACCCAGCTCCAGCCTCAAGTCCGCTTCTACAACCACTGGGCCGAGTTCGCACCTGCAGCCCTTTCTACACGAGTGCGACTGCACCAAATCTGGAGCACCAGTAGTTCCCCCATTTCCAATTCCGACTCCAATTCTGATCGATTTTGCATACGGACCCCCGGGAATCCATCCAATTACACTCACACATCCAACAACATAATATGGACCCGCTCACGCGATCGAAACACCAAAATAACATCTAGAATTACGAATCAGATGCCAAAATGCATGAATTCGACATGAAACTCAAAAACTTCTAAAAACACTTTCGCGCGTCTGATTCCTATCAAATCAACTCGGAATGACGCCAAATTTTGCGTGCAAGTCATAACTCACCATATGGAACTACTCCCAGGCTCAGAATCCCAAAGGGATCTCGATAACACCAAAGTTTACTCCAAACCAAACTTAAAGAACTTGGAAAACCTTCAATGCTCCAACTTTAAATATTAAGCGCCGAAATGCTCCCGGGTCATCCGAAACCCGATCCGAACACACGCCCAAGTTCAAAATCATCATACGAACCTATTGGGACCGTCAAATCCCGGTTCCGAGGTCATTTATTCAAAACATTGACTCAAGTCAAACTTAACTATTATATGCTACTATTAAGGAACTAAGATTTTTGATTTCAACCCGAACCCTTCCAAAACTAAACCACCCATCCCCGCAGGTCATAAAACAGTAAAAGCACATACGGGGAGTCTTAATTAGGGAAATGGGGATCTAGAAAGCAAAACGACCGATCGGGTTGTTACATTCCCCATCTCTTAAACAAATGTTCGTCCTCGAACAGGTCTAGAATCATACCTGGAGAGCTGAAAAGGTGCAGATATCTACTCCGCATGTCCTACTCGGCCTCCCAAGTAGCTTCCTCGACTGGTTGACCCCTCTATTGGACCTTCACCGCAGCAGTCTTCTTGGACCTCAACTAGCGAACATGCCTGTCAACAATGGCAATTGGCTCCTTTTCATAACCCAAACTCTCATCTAGCTGAATCATGCTATAACCTAGCACGTTCGACCTGTCGGCATGATACCTCCGGAGCATAGATACATGGAAGACTGGATTAACTCCCGATAGACTAGGAGGCAAAGCAAGCTCATAAGCAACCTCCCCAACTGTTACAACCTGCAATTTCGTACGTTAGCCCACGTCATAAGATAGTCTATATGTATAGAGCCCAAGAACCGAAAAAGAGTTCAAAAAGTCAAGAAAAGGGCAAAGGGCTTCGCAAAGCTGGGTGTGCTACCGCAAAACCCACATGCGAGCCACATTTATTGCATGAAATCGCAAACTGAGACAGATTTCTGGGGCAAAAATCTGTGCCAGAAATGCAGTCAGTATGCGACCCCATACTGAAAATGCGGACTGCAAATCTGACCCCTTGTATCGCATAGTGTGACAGATTTATGGGCTGCGATTTGCGACCAAAATGCGAACCGCATGTCATTTTTGCGGCGGAAATGCGATCGCAGATTTGACAGACGTCAGACACGTGTATTATTTAATTGCCAAATTAAAGGGGCTAGTATAAAAGGCTCCAAGGTCGGCCAAGAGAGTTATTTCATCTTCATTCCAGACCTCCACAATGAAATAGAATCCCTACGACCCCTTCTCAAAGAACCCCATGAACCCTAATTAAATTTCTCTCTTCCAAGTTCTAAATTGAGAGTAAAAGCTAGAGATTAAAGAAACTAAGGAGAAGCCCTAACTGATTCTCTCTCTTCCAAGCCCTAATTGGGAGTAACCCTAGAAATTGAAGAACCAAGGAAGACGGCTAAGTTATCCAACATGCAAGGTAAGTTACTACACTCTCTCCTACATTCTTTTTCTTGGGGATTCTTGGAAATCCATTCTATGCATGTAAGAACTCATGGGAATGGTGAATGGAAGCCATGAGTTCAAGTGAATTACTTCTAATGGATTGGGTTATGGTTGATTGGGTTGTTGTTGAGCTGCATGTGTTATTATTATGTTGTGAGGTTTTAGAAGAAGAAGGGTGTGGAGAAACACCATATGAATTTAGGGACTGTGGTTAATAATGACTATAACGCTTAGAGAGTAACAATTGAATTGTTCTTTATTTGTAGACTAAGGAATAAGGAATTGTAACAGTTGCGTAGCTTGAGAATCGGTGCAGTATATACCAGGTATGTAAGACTGTCTGTTTCTTTCTTTTGCACGACTCCAATTATACAAATGCAATGAACGAGCCCCAAAGAAACTCTACTCGTAGAAGCTAGCGATACTTACGTTGTTTTTCCCTCTTGTGGAATGATTGCTCTTGTTCTTATGATATCAATGTTGTTGGTACTTCCTGAGTCTTATAAGGTTCATGGTGAAGAGTTAGTCCTAATTACGTGTTCAGAGGATAACAGTCTTATGTCACTCCAAAAAGGGCTTAGAACGTATTTTCATGAGTCGAGCATGCGTTATATATGTGTATTCTAGTTTACTCTACCGAGCTGTACTATTGTCGGCCGGGTATGGCACTTATTGTGCAACCACTGATCAGTTGGGTATGAGAATGATGAGCCCACAGAGGCGTATGTATATGATAATGATAAAGCCCACAGAGGCGTATGTATATGGTTATGACAAGCCCACAGAAGCATATGTATATGATGACTTTAGAAAGGTTATATGTATATGCATATGCACATCAGACATGTCATGTTGGTCGCCCTTAGAGGCATCCGATGGTACGGACAGGTTGTACGTTTCTTATCCTGACGCGTATTATTGTTCTTATATTATGTTTCCTGTCTTACATACTCAGTACATTATTCGTACTAACGTCCTTTTCTATGGACGCTGCATGTCGTGCTGCAGGTCCAGGCAGACAGATAGACGAGGCTCCCCCACCGCAGTAGGCTATCCAGTTCAGCAGATATCGGCGAGATCCCTCCTTCGGACTTGCCGTAGTCTTGGTATCCATTTTGTTCTAGGCATTATGGGCATGTCAGGGCCCTGTTCCGGCACAGGTTGCATTATGTATGATCTTGTAGAGGCTCATAGACAAGTGTTGGGTTATGTATAGACAATGGACAATGGGTTGACTTATGTACAGTTGAATTGCCTTGTCGGCAAACGTATGTATTTTGTTGTATGGTTTTGCATGACGGACGGGTCGGCCATATTATGTATATAAGTATGTTCATGTCACGGTATGATATTTCGGTCCATTATGATTATTGTTCAAGATTGTATGTGTATGACAAGCCTTATAGATAATAAGGAAAGCTAGATGAAGGGTACGCCGGTGCCCGTGGAGTAGGGTCCGGTGCCAGTTGCGGCCCTCCGGTCGGGTCGTGACACCAACTCGCCTTAAATCCTAAAATGGGCCAATAAACCTTGGGCTCAGCTTGCCCTTCTTCCTGAACCTCATGATTCCTTTCATCGGCGAAACTTTCAAAAGAACATTCTCACCCACCATAAATGAAAAATCACGCGCCTTCTGATCCGTGTAACTCTTCTGTCTGGACTGTGCTATGCGAAGTCGCTCCTGAATCAACTTTACATTTTCCAAGGTGTCTTTCACCCAATTAGTACCATATAACTTAGCCTCACCGGGCTCAAACCATCCGATGGACGAATGGCACCGCCGACCATATAAAGCCTTAAATGGAGCCATCTCGATGTTGGACTGATAAATGTAGTTGTAAGCAAACTCGGCCAAGGGCAAGAATTTACCCCACTAATCCCCTAAGTCAATGACACATACTCTGAGCATATCCTCCAGAATCTGAACTGTCCGACTGCCTGTCGGCTGTGAATGAAAAGTTGTACTGAGCTCTACTCGGGTACCCAACTCCCTCTATACTGCCCTCCAAAAATGCGAAGTAAACTGAGGGCCTCTATCTGATATGATAGAAACAGGGACACCATGCAACCGGACAATCTCCTGAATGTAAATCTGGCCAATCTCTCTGAAGAGTAAGTAGTCACCACCGGAATAAAATGTGCTGACTTGGTCAACCTATCAACAATGACCTAAACTGCATCAAACCTCCTCAACGTCCGCGGCAACCCAACAACGAAGTCCATAGTGATGCGCTCCCACTTCAATTCTAGTATAACCATATGCTGAAGGAGGCCACCTGGCCTCTGGTGCTCATACTTGAGCTGCTGGCAATTTAGACATCTCGCCACATACTCAACTATGTCCTTCTTCATCAGCCGCCACCAATAATGCTTCCTCAGGTCGCGATACATCTTCGTAGCCCCTGGGTGAATTGAATACTGAGAACTGCGCGTCTCCTCTAGAATCTTCTCCCTTAAACCATCAACATTAGGAACACATAGGCGACCCTAGAGCCGTAGAGCACCATCCTCTCTAATAGTAACCTCCTTGGCACCACCCTGTAATATCGTCTCTGTGAGAACCAACAAGTGAGAATCATCGTACTGACGAGCCTTGATACACTCAAGTAATGAAGACTGAACCACTAGGCACGCAAGAACTCGACTGGGCTCAGAAATTATCCAACCTCACAAGTCTGTTAGCTAGGGACTGAATGTCCAAAGCCAATGGCCTCTCCTCTGCTGAAATAAATGTCAAACTACCCATACTCTTAGCCTTTTTTCTTAAGGCATCTGCAACCACATTCGCCTTGCCCGGATGATAGAGGGTGGTAATATCATAGTCATTTAGTAACGCAAGCCACCTGCGCTACCTCAAATTGAGATCCCTATGTTTGAACAAATGCTGCAAGCTACGATGATCGGTGTAAACCTCACAGGACACCCCATAAAGATAATGCCTTCGGATTTTGTGAGCATGAACTATCGCGGTCAACTCCAAATCATGCACGGGGTAATTCTTCTCGTGGGGCTTCAGCTGACGTGAAGCATATGCAATAACTCGCCCTCCCTGCATCAATAGACAACCCAGGCTAATGTGTGAAGCGTCGCAATATACAATATACATCCCTGAACCGGAAGGCAACACTAAAACTGGTGTTGTAGTCAATGCAGTCCTGAGCTTCTGAAAGCTCGCCTCGCAATCTTCGGACCATCGGAACGGAGAACCCTTCTAGGTCAATCTAGTTAAAGGTGCTGCAATAGATGAGAAGCCCTCCAAAAACCGGCGATAATAACGTACTAACCCCAGGAAACTCCTGATCTCAGTCGTTGTGGTAGGACGTTGCCAGCTCTGGACTGCCTCGATCTTCCTGGGATCTACCTTAATACCCTCGCCTGATAATATATGCCCCAAGAATGTCACAGAATCTAAACAGAACTCATACTTGGAGAACTTAGCATATAGCTTCCGTTCTTGCAGAGTCTGTAGCACAACCCTCAAATGCTCCTCGTGCTCCTCCATGCTACGCAAGTAGATCAATATGTCGTCAATGAAGACAATGAAAATTTTTATAGAAGTGTAGCATGAGTACGTAAATCAACGTGTACCCAGTAAATATCTAATCAACCTCGAAAAAATAGTGACGAGCGGTCGACATTGACACTTACTAGTAGTCAATAAATAATGTGTAGAAATTATAAATAGGCATGGAATACAACAGTAACAATTGAATAAGAAACAATAAATAAGTTTGTCTTTGGCTAAATATCAATGTAAAATCTCCAAATATCACATGCCAATTTCAACAAATAAGAGCCATCAAGTAATTATCAATTCTCAAGTCATGAAGGAAATATCAAGTATAATCGGACTCCTAGAGATATTACGCACGAGTTATGCCAAGGTTGTACCGTCCGATCCATCGATACATATCGCTATATATATATATATATATATATATATATATTGTCGAGGCATTCGGCCCGATCCATAGGAACAGGGAAACTCTCCGGCCTACGGGACATATGTTTACAACACTATGATAGGCATATAAAGGAGCATAATTTTCTATCAACAATCGAATATTCCGCCAAAACAACGAAGCTCGGTCTAACATAATCCCAAATCAAATTTCAATTATAAATTCAAGTAATTAAACTAATAATTTGGGTTCAAATAATACAAGTATTGCATGATAAGGCCCTAAGTCTACCCGGACATAAACATAATTTTAGCTACGTACAAACCCTAGTCACTTCATGCGTACGTAGCACCCACAATTATTATCAAATAACAATTTAAATACCTATGAGATTTATTCGCTCTTACAAGGTTAGGCAAGAGACATACCTCAGGAGCAAGAGGTTACACAATAGGCAGCTCATATCATTAATGCAGTGCTCCATCTCTTCTGTCAGGGGCATCACACATAGACATTTAATTGCTCATTCTCCATTAATCTCTCTTATGCTTCTCAGATTGGCTCTCCTAAATGTTAAAGCTATGATGCATACAAGTACCTTGTGTTACAGAACTACTGTCCACTCATGGTTGTACATTTGTTTTTTGTCACTCTACTTGGCGGTAGTTAGTTCAAACTTTAGGTATAGTTTCTTCTGTAAATAGAAGGAGTCCTTCCGTCCTTTTTACATAGTTGACCTTGATTTCTTCTGTTTTTGTGGTCCATTTTCTAACCCAATATGAAGGGGCATACGGCACCATTTTATAGATCTAACTTCAGACTGTGTACAGGATTCAATTAGTTGTCACTTTTGGACAATCAATTGGATATCCACCATAGTTTTGGAGGTAAGGTTCATGTCCCCCTCCATGATTGTATTAGTTGACTTCATATATATATAAAAACTAACTCTAGCCACTGTGCCTAGTGGAATTGACTTAAGAAAAAGAGACCTACCTCACTTCCAAATCCACTATTCGGCCCTTCAACCACACTAATTGCTTCAAATCGATGCCGAGAAATCCGACCTAAAAGGTCATGAAAACTAATCAATATAAGCTTAAAAATTCATAAGTCACCTATTAGAATAATTATCCAACCCAAATTGGAAAGTTTCTAAATGTCACCCCGAGCCCACGTGTTCGGATTTCGAAAATTTTTATAGAAGAATATTGCCCATAACCTTATGAACTCAAATATATAATTTCTACCCAATTTCATAATCATTTTTTTGATCTAATCCTATTTTTACCAAACCCTAGATTTTTCAACAAAATTCCAAAATTTTTACAATTTCTATGTTATGTATTAAACTCATATTATGTAGAAATTACTTATCTCAAGATGCTAGGTGAAAAATCCTTCTCCAAGAGCTCCAAAATCAGTCAAGAGATGTGAGAAATGAAGAAAATAGCCTAAGTCTCGTTTTTAAATCAAGTCACTTCCCAGAAATCCCTTCTTGGTGATCGCGATAGGGTCTCGTGATCGCGAAGGCAAAAATCTGCCACGCCCAGAAAAAGTTCTTCGCGAACGCGACTTTGTTGAAGGGTAGCCCAGCCTTATCTTCGCGAACGTGAAGGGCAAAGGCCAACTGACCCCACCCCCCCCAGACCCAGACCCAACCCAGACGAACGTGGGACGTCCATCGCAAATGCCAAGGCCACTGGACCAAGCCATCACGAATGCGACCCAGTCTTCACGAATGCGAAGCACAAAATGACCCAGTTCCGAATCCTTCATTGTGAATGCGATACAACCTCCGATTTCGCGAAGAAAGAAACCAGAACTGGTAATTTTTGCAATTTTAGACTTAACTCCGGGTAGTCCAAAACATACCCGAGCCACCCGGGACTCCGTCTAACTGTACCAACAAGTTCATAAATATAATACAGACTTGCTCGAAGAACTAAGAATCGCACCCTAAAATCAAATAAATCAACTTATGGACTTCAAACTTCTTCAACTAGTTCCGAATACAATGAATCATACTTAGCTGAAACCAGCTATCTCCCAAGTCCAAAAATGGCCCGTAGCCTATCTGAAACTCACCGCAGCCCCTCGAGCTTCAAACCAAACATCCACACAAGTATAATAACATCATAAGAACCCACTCGCGCGATCAAAGCACCAAAATAACGCCTAGAACTATCAATCAGACATAAAAATGCATGAAATTTTTAAAGAAACTCAAGAACTTCCAAATTCACAACCGAGCATCTGAATCCTATCAAATCAGCTCCGTTTTTTCATCAAATTTTACAGACAAGTTTTAGATAGTAAAATAAACCTATACCGAGTTCCAAAATCAAAATCAAAACCCGGTAGCAATAAAGTCAACCTACGGTCAAACCTAGGAATTCTTTAAACCTTCAAATTATTAGTTTCAACAAATCACGTCAAATCAAGTTATGGACTTCCTAATTCAATTTCGGGCATACGCCCAAGTCCAAAATCACGATATGGACCCATCGAGATTGTCAAATTACCGATCCGGGGTCATTTACACACAATATTGACCATAGTCAACTCGAATTATTTTTAAAGCTAAAATTCATATTTTCTTCAATTTTTCACATAAAAAATTTTCGGAAAAAAAAGAAAAGATACGGACTGCACACGCAAATTAAAAAATACTAAACAGAGTTAATCGAGGTCTCGGAACACTGAAATAAGTGTTAGAACTCAGAATGACCTACCGAGTCCTTACACTTTATCAAACAAATAAATATTCAGAGTAAAGCAAAATCAACATACCTCTGCGCCTAGGACAAGGCGTGGTTAGTTGTTAAAGATTTTGGCCAGAAGACGGGAATTGACTTTGATGAAATTTTCTCCTATATTTTGAAGATATCTTCTATTTGTGTAATTCTATGTTTAGTTGCGAGTCTAGATTTATAAGTTAAGCAGATGAATGTAAACACTGCTTTTCTTCGTGATGATTTAGATGAGGAGATTTATTTGAAGCAACATGAGGGTTTCGTAGTTAAGCTTCTAGATAAGCATTAGTTTTGCAGAAAATTGGCAGGCATGAAGCCTGTTAATAGTTCCTCTACTTGAAGACATATTTGGTCCCTTGACTGGAAGGGGAGTTTGTTGGGCTCATGCCCATGTTCAAGGGCGGATTCACGTATAACGAAGCGGTGTCACGTGACACCGCTTCGTCAAAATGTTTTTCCAAATATCATACAAATAATATGGAAATTTTATCAAATACATATCTAAAATAGGTGAGTGACACCACTTTATACTAACTCTCTTCTTGGCCCAGTGGATTAGCGGATAACTCATTTCCTTTAGGTCTAGTGTTCGACTCTCCTTAGTAATTTCTTATTATTTATTTTCACTATGGAGAAAATAAATAATAACTAATGATTCTATTTGTTCCTGTTTTAAATATGACACAACTGAAATTTTGACTGAGTGTTCATAACATCTTGGTCTTTGATTTGAACGGTGAAGATCCGATTTGGATTCCGCTTTTTCAATTGATTTGTTGTTGCTCTTGTAGCTATTATTATTTCGAGAAATTTTGTAACCTTCTTATTGTTATAGTGGAGTTTTTCGATCTTTATGACCCCGTAATTTTTACTTTCCATTTGAAGGGCTTTTCCATGTTAAAATTTGATGTTTTTTATCTTTTTTATTTTCGGGTTTGACTCTTCCGCCATATAAAAAACATGCATATAAATCTTGGAATTTGGATAAGTTGTAGTCAAGGGTCTGCAACTGAAAATGACGCCTTTGCTACCTTTCAATTATTATGTGTTACTATAACATTAATTTAACGAAACGAAAGAAACATTATTGGACTCTTTTGCACCAACTCTAGAAGTTGCAAACCCTCCATCAACCCCATTGCTTATTGTCGCCTTTTTAATAAAGTTACGCTATAAAATGAGTTGGCAATTGAAGTTCAAGGAAACTAAAAATAATTGCCACTTCTTCTTCTTCTACGTCCAGGTAAGTTTTTAGCAGTTTCTTGACGTTAACTTACATATTTGTGTTACCTTTTGTTTCAAGTAAAAATATGAATTTTCTGTCACTTTTTTTTTCTTATATTGCTGTAGTTTCAGATTGTTGATCATTGATTTGATTAGCTGCTTTTTGATTCTATTGGTGTGGAAAAGTTGAAGCTAGTATTATATCTACATTTTCTTGAATTAAAGACTTATGTCCATCAGAGGAAGAAAAAGGGCTCTCATTTTATATACCAGTTGCATTCTTTTTCTTTGTTTGCTCTTCTTACTGCATTAATCTGGCGAATGCTTAGTTTTGCTTTAATGAATAGATTTCAAATTCATGGAAGAGTAATGTCTAGAATCTTGACTTTTCTGAAGTGGATGAGGGACCGTTTGGAAGTTGAATTTTAATGGAGAGGATAAGAATGGAAGAAAAAGTCCTCACTTCTTTGCCTCTTTGGACCAATTTATATCTTCAAATCAAACTATTTCTTATCCAAGTTTACCCATAAGGGTCAAAAAGTTTGACTCACAAGCTATCTCTTCTCAAGTTAAATTTGATTCCTTTTTGTGTTTAAGTGTCTTGTTCTCTTGTACTACTTGTAGGTAAGAGACGAAAAGCAAAGCTGAATGGTGGGTGACAGCGCTTTATTTCTTTTCAGTTATAGCTGAGTTGTTTCTAGTACTACAAGTTCCATTGCGTCATTAGCTAAGTTGTTCCTCTGTTCTTTCTTAGGCAAGATGTTGGAAAATGGAGTCAATGAGGAAGAAGGACGTGATTCATTGTTGCAGAAGGTGAAACTGTTAACTGAAATTATGCAACCATTTGGCAGAAAAGTTCTTAGTTTAATCAAATACTGAATTTCCTTCTTTAGGAAATTGTGTATGATGGAATAAGATCTGCACAACCCCTAATTATCAATCTTGGCTAAAAACATTGAGCTCTTTGAAAGCTTTTATCATGGTGGTACAAATTTTTATACAAGTTGTTATACTACTACACTACTAGTATTAAAGATGCTTCAGAAGACCATTCGTAAGAGTATATACTTTGATGAATCAATTTCTTGTAGTTCAGTATTTTTATGACAAAAGTCTGAAGTGACATTTTCGATTTTGGAAAAGGTAGATTTTGTTTTAAAGAGTAGGTTAGCATGTGTAAATTTATTTGTCTGCTTTGCATCTGCTGGAGGGTTCTCCGGGCATCTTCTTGGTTCCGCTTTTGCAAGGCCCCCTCCAACCTCTCAAAACCCAAAGAAATGAAAGAAATTTAATGATAATAATAATAATAATAATAATAAAATTAAAACAAAAGGAGAAGGAAAGACGAGTAGTGTCTTAACCTTCATGATGCCTTTGGTCCTTCCTTATGATTCTTGGTTCCTTTGTTATCGTTGAAAAATTATGCTACTGTATGTGAAGCGCTTGATATCGGGAACTTTTTAAATTTTTTTTAGCTTTTTCTTATAAGAGAACGCAACTGTTGTTATATAAATGTATCATGTTTCCATCCTTTTGCATATAGGTTGATCCTGGAAAACCTCCTTTACTCACATGGCAGCGGAAGCTAAATTGTTCAGGAAGTACTCCTACACATTTTGCTCCTAGCATTCGAGAAATTTTACACCTTGTAAGCTTTCATATGTCCTATCTCTGTTCTACTGGGAACATGCTTAAGTATTCACTCAGAAAAACACTTGCATTTTGGCCATAATTAGTTCTTTTTATGCTTTAAATATTGGTTACATCAGCAGCATCAGAAATCTTGACAGATTTTGTTCTTAGCCAGTCTTCATCTGCATATATTTGTGCTACACTTAGTAGGTAATTTGTTGCATATCTACCTAAGACAAATCTTTTTTATCTTTCTTTTGAAGTAATATAATTATCGTTTTATTTTTTGTGGATAGCTTCCACTTGGTCTAAGGTTGTGGAGGCATATAAATGAAGAAGCTGCAAAAGGAACGGTAATGTGTAATACCTGTTACCCATGTTCTAAAGTTTCATAACATGGCAGACCATATGAATGGTGTACTTATCTTCTGCCCTTTACCACCATTGTCCTCTAACTTATGTTTTCAGCCATCAATCATGGATCCGTACAGCAAGCGTCTTCTCTCATGTTATCATGGCGTTCCATTAGGTAGTACTGGGTGAGTTCTCATATAATTTATTTCCATTGATGGATGTGAATTGATATAGAACTCTGTTGAACTTTACACTTCATTGTCTCCGCATAGGTCTGAGTCTTGCAAGTCTGTATGACCTTTGTAATAGAAACATCAATCTGCAGTGCAGGAAATTGGAAGAAGTTTGAGAGGTGAATTTCAACGCTTTCAATTATTCCCCAGAAAATGTGAAGATACAACTATTCTTGTAAACCAGTTTTCAGTAAGTAATTCATTTAATACTACTGTTAGATATAACTCTCACTTTTCTTTCTGATACCACATTAGCTGGAAACAGAACCTTTTTGCCATGCTGCTGCAATGTTATAAATGCATAATCATTTATCTCGAAAGTTGATTAAGGTGGCAAACTCCAAAGAGGTTTATGATTTCTTAACATCTTAATAATTCATGGAAAAATAGTTGTTGATATGTAGGCAACTCTAAACTATGAAGATATGCGGAGTAAGCATTATGCGAAGATATTTAATAGATTTGTAATTTTCCTTTGACAGGTATTCGTTTCTCGCCCTAAGGGAGAAAAGTTTTCAACAGTACTATGCTCTAGAGGTCCGGAAGAGCTCAAGTGGCCAGCTTAACTGATGCGAGACATCAAATGACACGCAAAGGCTCTAGTTGGAGCCTAGTACTGTAGAAACATTATAAAATGATACTAAATCAGATAGTGATACGCTCAAATTACACCTTAATAAACAGTGTAAGCGGTCGGTGTCAAATATAATAACCCAACAAGGTTGGGGTCGAATCCCACAGGGAATAGGTGAGAAACGTTTATTTAATTAGTGTAGTACTCAACTACTGTCGTAATTCTATCAAGTAATCGTAACAGAAGTATGAATTGAATTTAAGTTTAAATGAAGACTAATTGCAATATTATGAATATAAATAAGATGATTAAAGAAACCAAGGTTGTGTCCCCCTTTATGAAGTATAATGCTATCGATGTCAATATGATATATTTCCAACGGAAGAATCTTTTTATATGCAATTGATGTCTAATTGACTACCCAATATTTTTCAATAGTTGAGTAATATTTCCTCTTTATGATTTTCCCAAATACAAAAGAGTTGTGATTAAGAACAATCAATTTATGCCAAATTAAAACCCACTTATTCCTAAGCAATTTTATTAAGCAAGGTTTAAAGCCTTGAGTCTTTGTTATTTACTTCTACCAAATTCTACCCCGCTTTCCCAAGCAAAGATGGAATTCAATGGCGTTTGTTAATGTTTGCAACCACCAACAATTATTTAAAGATTGAGAAGTAAACAAATATCAATCAACCGTTGAAAATATATTCAATATCAAACATCCAATAACATCTTACCCATTTAGGGTTCACAACCTTAGTGTTTAGAATTAGCTACTCATGTTAAAAACTGAAATTGAAAGAATAGAAATAGTCATAATGCTTACAAAATAGAAGATTGTTGATCCCAAAAGCTTCCAAGAAATCAAATAATTTAAGCCTTGTACTTTATGCTCTAAATTCTAACAAGATAGTCCCCACAAAACCCTATTAGACCTATTTATAGAGGCCCAAAAATCGAGGCGAAATTCGGACTGATTTGCCCTTGAAGTCAACTATGCGGACCGCATTTCTGTCGCATAACAGAAATGTGGTCCGCAAATCTTACATGTCTGTCGCAGATTTCACCCCTAGGTTTTGCCTTCATAGCATTCCTGATTCGCGGTCCGCATTGAAAAATGCAGCCGCATTTTGCATCGCAATTCCAACAGACCGTAAACTTCATACTTAATCTGCGGTTGATTCTGCGATTCGCATACCAATTATGCGATCACAGATGCGATCGCATTCCTGACCCTGAACTTCACCCAAAACTCTGCTTGTGTCTGCGATCTCCAAGTGCATATCTGCGGCCCGCATCTTAGTTATGCGGTCGCATATGCGACCGCATTCTTGACATGACAGTTTACCCAGAAGTCTGTCTAGGTTTGCGATTTTAACGTGAAGTATGCGGCTCGCATGTGATGTTTGCGACCGCATGTTCACCTCTGCGATGCTTATCAACTCTTTTCTCGTCTTTACTTGGCTTTTTGAGCTCTTTTCCATGCTCTAAGGTCATTACACTTCATATACTGCAAAAACACTAAAATTACATAAGTACCGAGGGAATTTGCACATAAAACAAGTTAAAATCTAAGCAAGTAGTATCAAAATGTGCCGAAATTCTCCGGCACATCAGATAGTCATACAGAACAAACACTGGATTGGGTATTGAATCATGGAAATGGAAGCTAGACGGGGAGAAATGCACATATCACGCTTTGTATCCAAGAGCATGGACTGTCTATGATGGTATCATATACAGATAAATCAAAAGTATAAAGTCTGAATCTCTTATCTAATTCAAACTAATAAATGATATGTTAGATCATTCATCAAGCAGGTGTTCCAGATCCCGAACTCAGCATTGTTTGTCATCAGCTTTCACCATTTATTGCACATAATTATAAGGATAGCAGCTTGCCGGTCACTGTATTCACGTTTACGGTAGGTTTAAGCATGTAGAAGACGTTTTACAAATAGCTTGACCAGTATTAAATTTTTTATATGTTAAATCTTTTTCAAGGAAATTTCTGCAGCTTTCTAAACTCAGGGAAGACTGATGCTGATGTGACCTTACTTTTCACATGGGCTGTATATCGTCACTTTTTTCTTTGTAGTAGAAGCATTCCTTACTGTTTCAAATGAATGTTTATCATGAATTTTCTGTGCAACTTATTTCAGCATGTTTACTATCTTATCTTCAGAATTCAGTGGGTGGAATCTCAGAATTCTCTGTTGGACATGTTAATAAGAAGATTTTGTAAGAATATTTCCTACTTCGTCTTCAATTAATATTAAGCGTCAAGTGGAATCAGTTTGGTTTCGTTGCTAATTGTATTCGATGATTCATTCTGATCAATATGCATTGGCCTCTGTAGGATGGAAGACAGTGTCCATGGCGTCCTCCTCCATCACAAGTATGTTCTGCGTAAAATGTCCTCTAGTCTATAGCTGCATTCTTTTTCTCTTTTCACCATGGCTTGTTAGTTCTTTTTTCCTAACTATCTGTATTTTCCATTCAGCACTTCGGATGGACTCCCTCCAGTAACCTTTGCCATTGCAGCTCAAGAAACTGCGGATGTCCGTGTCTCAGAATGTCCATGCTTTTTGATATTTGGAGAGTCTGAGATTATTACAGCAAGGACATGTGGAGGGAAATTGAAGAGGTTAATTTGTTTTCCTGGTTCTTGCATATAAACAACAGCTACTCATGTTATTAAGTTTTAAATCATTACTTTATAGCCCAACCTTTTCGTTTATTCAAATGATTATGAATATGAGCATTCACGTTATGTCGTATTCTATACTCCTAATTCCTTTTCAATTTTTCTTTTTAACAGCACGGTTCATTTGACCATCTTAAGGATGCTCAGACCATGATAGCATCGGAAAAGGGGTCATCTGTTGGAGCTGCCTTAGCAGCATCTGTTAAAGTTCCATCTGGTGCTGTCCGGGCCGTTACCTTTTCACTTGCCTGGGACTGTCCTGAAATAAGATTTCCCAGCGGCAAGACTTACCACAGGTCAAAAATCAGCTCTTGTGTCTAGAGTCCTATGATTAAAATTGTTCATTGCTAAAAATATTTGGACGTTAAACATTGTCTCAGACAATATACAAAATTCTATGGTTTTCAAGGTGATGGTTCAGCAAGTATTGCCCATGACGCAATTCTAGGTAATTATATCAATCATGGAATTGTAATGTACATGTTCTGGCATTTCCAGCATTAGTGTATTATTTATGTTTTGGCGCTGCACAACAAGGGAGAATGTCTTCAACAAAATTTTCTCATTAAAAAAGTATCACTAAACAGCAAATTTACTCAATTTGACAGACATGACACCAAATGACTCATGATCTCCAATGATTTTGTTATGAACAAACTGGCTTTCTGTGAATATATAAGCAGCCTAATTTTATTGTTCATCTGTCTTTAAACTAGAACATAACAATTGGGAGCGTGAGATTGATGCGTGGCAGAAACCAATACTTGAAGACACAAGCCTGCCAGAATGGTGAAATATAGATTTTACAAGCTTTTTCCTCATTATATGTACATGTCACTGCAGTTTCTGAATATATTTCTGAATTGTGAACCAATTGCATCAGGTACCGCATCACTCTTTTCAGCGAGCTCTATTATCTTAATGCAGGGGGCACTATTTGGACAGGTAATGCTGAAAGAAAAATCTGTCGCCATTGTGTGTTATTGTATCTGATTACGGCCATATTTCAATGTCACAGATGGATCCTTACCAATGCAAAACTTTGGAACCATTTGGGAGAGAAAGTTTTCCCTCGATAAAGCCAAATCGGATTCTGAGAAAACATTAAAATTGGATGAAAAACATGAGACCTATATGGGATTACTTTCTAGGATGAAATCTACTGTTAACCAACTTCAGACTCCGGTGGCATCAAACTCTGCTTTTGGTACTTATCTAACTTCAAGATGGAGAGGAGAACATTGGCCAGTTTCTTTATCTTGAAGGGATTGAATAGCACATGTTTAATACCTATGATGTTCATTTTTATGCGTCATATGCACTATTAATGCTCTTCCCAAAACTTGAGCTGAGCATCCAAAGAGACTGCGCAATGGCGGTAATGATGCATGATCCATCTAAAATGAATATTATGAGTGATGGAACATGGGCCTCCAGAAAAGTGCTTGGAGCCGTCCCTCAATGATATTGGACTTAATGATCCATGGTTTGAAGTAAATTCATACAATTTCTTCAACTCAGACAGATGGAAGGACTTAAATTCGAAATTTGTCCTTCAAGTTTATAGGGATTTGTTGCTACCGGTGATAAAAATTTTGGAAAATCTATTTGGCCATCAGTATACATAGCTATAGCATATATGGATCAGTTTGATAAGGATGGGGATGGCATGATTGAAATGAAGGATTCCTTGATCAAACGTACGATGCATGGACTGTTAGTGGAGTAAGTACATATTGTGGTGGGCTCTGGGTAGCAGCTCTGCAAGCTGCCTCAGCAATGGCTCGTGGGGTTGGTGATCCTGAAGCTGCTGATTACCTTTGGGCAAAGTTTCAGAAGGCAAAATCCGTATATGACAAGTTACGGAATGGTTCTTACTTTAATTATGACAATAGTGGCTGTAGATCAAGTTCTTCAATTCACGCTGATCAGTTGGCTGGTCAATGGTGATTTATTTCTTCATCTTACTAGGCAAGAGGAACTAAAGGCTCTAAACTAAAGACTTTTTTCTAAATTTAGAGAAAAGAACTTGAAATTCACCACCTTTATTGAATATGTTGCGTTTTTCATGTTCTTTGAAGTTACGGTTGATAGACCTGTGATAACTTGAAACTTTACCATAGAACCTGTTGCTAATTAGTATGCTATCTTGTAGGTATGCGAGAGCGAGTGGTCTTCACCTATTGCTGATGAAGAGAAGATAAGAACTGCTCTCAAGAAAATCTATGATTTCAATGTGTTAAAGCACAAAGGAGGGATTCGAGGGGCTGTAAACAGGATGCAACCAAATGGAAAACCTGATATGTCTGCTATGCAGTCAAGAGAAATATGGACAGGAGTCACATATTCTCTTGCTGCTAATATGATACAAGAGGGCTTGGTGGACATAGCATTTCATACAGCAAATGGAATACACTCGACAGCTTGGTCAGAAGAAGGCTTCGGGTAAGTTTCTTTTTTCTCCTCTACTTTTTTCTCTTTGCGTGGAGGTTATCATTTCCAGGCTGAAATGATGAGTTGTCATTCCACTTGAAATACTGATTTCGTTGCGTAGCAACTATAATTTTCTTCTTTTATTTTCTGATACATGAATTGTTCGGAGACTTGAATGGGTCCGGATAAGATGAGGTTTCTAGTGAGCTATTTGTTGGACAAATCAACCAAACAGCATTTTAGCAATACAAATTGGAAACCACTCTTTGTTGAGAATTTTTCCATTATCATATGATTACAAGTCACCTAGTGAATCAGGGAAAACCTATTCTAGGCTATTTGCGATAAACTAGATACTAGTAAAGATTGCATCCATTTAGATATACATAGATTGTTTTAGCAAGACATTACCCAGAACCGTGAAGTTCTGTTAGATATCTATTATTTAAGGAAGAGGAAGTTAGTTTTAGTGCTACTATTTTGTGATGCTTGTGACATTCTCTTTTTTTCGTTTCCAAAATTCCCTTAATTACTACTATTCTGACTATCAAGAATAGAGAAAAAGGCTATATTGCTACCGATGTCAAGGATCACCATTTATCAAGCTAATAGTTGTAGGTTGGTCATACCATTAAGCATCACTGCTAAAACGAATCTATGTTTATGCCTTTATTTGATAGATTATTTAATGAAATTGCTCATAGCTTCAGCCTGTTCATAAGAGAAGCATCACAATAATATGTGCCAAGCTATGAAGAAATATGAATCCAAAGCTATAATGACATCTCTATTGACTTGTTGATTAGCTCCCTAAACCTTGTGAGCTTCCGCTTTCATTTAGCCTAGTCTAGCTTATATCCACTCTTGACGCAACTCCATACTGACACCTCACTACTAATTTCACTTTCATTTAGTTTCTAATTTAATTAGTGGCTAAGAGATTTCATACTCTTTCTTTACAGTTTTAGGTGTTCCAGTTCATTAAACGACTCTACAATGAAATTTTAACATCCTTCGAAAATCTGTTGATATTTTAGGGCTTGTAGATACTCGTACAATGTCTCCTGTTCATAGTTCTGCACTCGCCTTTATACAGTTGGATAGGCCATTTCATATTTTGAAACCGGAATTAAAGTGGTAGACCTTCTTAACCATTTAGCAGAGATCAACTGTAGGTTCTTGTATGCGCAGGTTTGGTTTCCAAACGTCTGAGGGATGGAAGACATATGATCACTATAGATCACTGTGTTACATGAGGCCCTTAGCAATTTGGGCAATGCAATGGGCTCTGTCAAAGGCAAAGCTTCACAATCAGGAGATGAAGCACAGTGCAAGTGAGAATTCTTTGTATGTAAAGCAGCATGCAGGATTTCAAGAGGTTGCTCGCCTTCTGAAGTTACCAGAAGAAAAAGCTTCTAAAAGTTACATTCAATTGTTGCATGAGTTTCTTTGTAAGAAACTATCAATTTTATTGTTTAAACATTTGCAATCACGTCTCTGTATTGTTTTGTTTTATTTTCCTCGAAATTTATTCCTCAATAACAAACTAGCAGAGCCTGTTTTTAACTGTATATAAAATGCTCAATGTTTTTTTCTTTCATTTCCTTTCTTTTCTTTTCCCAAGGGTAACTATTGAAGAAATAAAGAACAAATGCTCATTGAAATGACACTGTATCACCCTGCTCATTTCAAATAATATCCGCATTGTTCATAAGTTCGATCACACAAATCAATTTTTAGTCGTGTACCTTAATTTTGCAAAGCTTCTGGGTAATTTCCTTGAGCTGATATTCATTATGATCGTCATTTAAATGAAAGAAACTTCATCACTATATTGTACATTATATTTTTAAGCTTCCGCTATGCAAGGAGTCCGATGAAAGGCCGGACCAAATTGGATTTTATGTATGCAACTTTACCTTGCATCTCTGCAAAAGGCTATTTCCATAACTAGAACCCTGCCACATAGCGGCAGTTTTGCCTTTTTTCCAAGGATCCCCTTCTTCCATTAAATATCTAAATATTGAACAAATGAATTAAAACTTGACTTCGTCATACAATCAAAGAAAAAATATCTAATTGTTAGAAGTAAGAAAGGATCTTTTTAGAAGGAAAAGTGAAAGGGACTAAATCTTTCACAATATTGATGTGTATGCATCAAAAGGAATATAATAATCTCTAACATATTCATTTTTACCCTAATCATCCAACTACACCGACAAATATTAGTACTTTTTAAGCCAAGAAATTGATAGGGAGATTTTAAATCATTTGATCATAAAGACATGTACGAGGGAGTCAAAACCCGTGTAAGGACAGTTGGAGGAAACTCAAGCTACTTTCCAGTCTTGATGAGGTTGCACCAAGGATCAAGCCTTAGCCTGTTCTTATTTTACTTAGTGATGGATGAATTGACGCGTCACATTCAAAGGGAGGTGCCTTGGTGCATGTTATTTGCAGATGATATAGTACTGATTGACGAGACGTGAGCCGGTGTTACACTAGGCTGAAGGTTTGGAGACAAACTCTGGAGTCTAAGAGTTTCAGGTTGAGCAGGATTAAGATAGAATACCTGAGTGCAAGTTCAGTGATGTAACTTATGAAGTGGACGTGGAAGTGAGACTTGATACACAAGTCATCCCCAAGAGAGAAAGTTTCAAGTATTGTGGGTCAATAATTCAAGGTAATTGGGAGATTGATGATGATGTCATCCATTGTATTAGGGGGATAGATGAAATAGGGGCATGCATCCGGTATCTTGTGTGATAGAAATGCGCCACCAAGACTTAAATGTAAGTTCTATAGAGTGGTTGTTAGGCCGACTATGCTAGTTTTTATTAATGCTTTATATCTCCATATTTTTCTACGCCTAATTTCCTTTACTTAATAAAATCCATAATTTTAAAAATAATAAAATGAATAATTATGATAGTTCACCATTGGTTTACCTAGGGGCAATGTTGGGCGTCATCACGACCTATAGCGGGAATTGTTATGGTCCCTAATTTTGGATCGAGTCGCTAGACGATTAACAGGAAAGTCAGGACCAACACGAAGGTCTAAGCCCTTGTTCTTGTTCATAGACTTGCCTATGATTGCTGGATTTGAAATTCAATCAAGTAATTGCACACCTACAACTTGTTTGAGAAAAGTTCCAGATCTCTATGACTTGAAAAAATTCAACCTGCTTTTATTGATAAGCGTCAACTCTCCTAAATAGAGGGTTACATAGCAAGAGTCCTAACTCAGAAAAGAGTCCTAACTAAAAGACATAACAAGAGTCCTAAATCACTAAAGGATGTTTTATTCAAAGCTGACAAAATAATTCAGAAAATATCAATCATTATCTATCCTATTAATTCTTTCTTCTAGTATATTGTCTGCCAACAAACGCATCCATAACATTACTCCCTTCCTGGAGAAAAAGCTTGTCCACAAGCTTGAAGTCTGGAAAGATAGATTTGAAATGATTCACATTCTCCCAAGTGGAATCCTCAACAGAGAAGCCACACCATTGAATCAAAAGTTCCCAATTATCATGTTTCAGACGTGATCCGAGCACAGAGCAAGGGGTGGGAACAATGCATCCTTCTTCAACTGGTGGAAGAGTAGGTAGAGTTGCATGTATGTCACCCTTGAATGGCTTAAGAAGTGACACATGAAACACATCATGAAGCTTGCAACCTGCAGGTAGATCAAGTTGATAAGCTACAGATTATATGCGCTTCAAAACTGCAAAGCGGCCATAATACTTTGGTGAAAGTTTATGATAAACATGGCTAGCCAGAGGTTTTTGGCGATATGGATGTAAATGTGACCAAACATAAGATCCCGGAGAGAATTCCACATCACAATGTCCTTTATCATAAACATTCTTCATCTTATGTTGCGCTTGTTGGAGATTGGCTTGAATATCCTGTAAGATAACATCTGGATCTATTAATGCTCGGTCAACAACATCAACTCGAGATGAACCACTCATGTAGGATTATAATCTGGGAGGTTTGCGGCCATAAACAACTTGAAATGGATACGTGTGAAGTGCTGAATGGAAAGAAGTGTTATAACAAAATTCAGCCCACGGAATCTATTTCTACCCATTTTGTAGGACGATCACCCACCAAGCATCGCAAATACATCTCAATTGTGCGATTAACAACCTCAGTTTGGTCTTCCGACTGTGGATGATAAACAGATGAAAAATTTAATTTAGTCCCACATAAATGAAATAATTCTTTCCAGAACGTACTTGTGAAGAGGGATCTTGATCACTGGCAATTGATTCTGGGATACCATGCAAACGAACAATATTCTCAAAGAAAATTCTAGCTACAGAAGACACATTATATAGATGAGCAAGAGGAATAAAATGTGCATATTTAGAGAACCAGTCCACAACCACCAATAACACTATTTTACCTAATGATTTTGGCAGCCCATCAATAAAATCCATTGAGATATCCGACCAAATCTGATTAGGTAGTTGTAAAGGTTGTAACAGTCCTGCTGGACTCAAATTAATAGCCTTATTACTTGGCAAACCGAACAAGCATCAATATAATCCTTGATAGATGTTTTCATAGTTGGCCAATAAAAGTCCTTGCGAATACGTTGCATGGTATTCTGAAGAACAAACCTTGTCTCTAAAGCACCTTTTCTCTAAACAACAAAAATCCATCTCGAAATACCCAATCGGCATCCATCTCTCCCTATTCAATTTTAGTTTGAAGTTCCCGAAGAATTGGTGACTGCTTGACTTCTGCTCGGACTTTATCAAATATCAAAACCTGAGGCTGGGAAATAGAAAATAACATATCTTCAGTCCCTTCTCGTCGTGATAATGCATATGCAGCAATATTCAAGCGCCCGACCTTGTATTCAACCCGAAAATCATACCCCATCAACTTGCTAAGTCAATGTTGTTGAGGAGGAGTATTAAGACGTTGATCTAACAAGTATTTAAGACTGTAATGATCAGTTCAAATTAGAAAGGCTCGACCCAAAAGATAAGGTCTCCAATGTTGAACTGCCTTTGTCAAGCCTATCAATTCACGTTCATAAGCTGGAAGTTTTAGGTTTCGATAAGCTAGCTTACAACTAAAAAAAACAATTGGATGTCCCTGTTGTTGAATGATTGCTCCTATTCCATCACCTGAAGTATCACACTCAATAACAAATTCTTTGTCAAAATTTGGCAACTATAGCACTGGGGCGGCAATTAATGCCTTTTTAAGGGCTTCAAAAGAAGCAAGTGCATCATCATTCCACTTAAAAGAATGTCGCTTAAGCATACTTGTTAAGGGAGTAGCAATCAGACCAAAATTTTGGATGAATTTACGGTAATATCCTGCCAAGCCTAAGAATTCATGCAATGTTGTTGTTGATTGCGGTTGAGGCCAGTCCACCACGGCCTTGATCTTGTTGTCATCAGCTGAAACACTTGTGTTTGAAACTCTGTGGCCCAGATAAGCTATTTTTTTTTCGCCAAAGGAACATTTGAATTTTTTTAAAACAAAGGCGATGAGCTTGCAGCAACTCAAAGATAATTCGCATGTGCGACAAATGATCCTTCCAAGTCTTGCTATACACAAGGATGTCATCAAAATATGCAAGTACAAATTAACGTAGGTACTTCCGGAATACCTCATTCATCATTTCTTGAAAGATAAAGGAGGCATTGGTCAATCCAAATGGCATGACAAGGAACTCAAAATGGCCATGGTGCATTCTGAAAGTCGTCTTCTCGACATCCATAGAGTCCATGCGGACTTGATGGTAACTAGAGAGAAGATCAAGCTTGGTGAAAAGTTATGCTCCATGCAATTCTTCAAGTAATTCATCTACTATTGGAATAGGGAATTTGTCTTTTACTCTTTTGAAATTAAGCTCCTTATAGTCCATGCAAAAGCGTCATGTTCCATCATGTTTTCGAACTAGTAGTACAGGTGATGAGAATGGAGAATGACTGGGTCAGATAATGCCTTAATGATGCATTTGATCACATTTGATCAACAGGTTATGCTTCCAGTTCTGGGAGGCAAGCAGCAATTTGATCCCGCTCAGCCAACAATTGATCCCGCTCGGAGGTGAGTTTCTCTTTATCAAGGATCAGCCTCTGAAGCCCCTTGGAAGCAAGAAAGTTAGCCTGCAAAACAGAAGTACAAATTAAAAGCCATAACAAATATAAAAGGAACAGCAGAGGGAACAAAAATCATACCACCGCTACGTTGTGCATGGCATTGTTCACCATACACTCTCCTGAGAGAGACTGTATTCTATTTCTATCCTTCTCCGAAGCTAGAGGATTCAGATAATTAGCAAGTTCCACCGGCTGGGACAGCAGATGGCACTCGGTAATCACGTTGGAGTCACCAACTCATTTCTCGATATTGGGATATGACTTTATAGCTTATACTCTTTTATTGACTCAAGGCTTGTCACCTCTTGTCTTTTTCTTCACTTGACTATAGACTCTGTCATCCTGTCATATTTTGATTTGCCGTTATCACTCACTTATCACGTCATGCTCATAATGCTTCATTTACTCTCTTCTTATTCTCTTGCTAATATTTCTGCCTATCACTTTATTCTGAAAGCTTTAACAAAATATTCTTTTGCTTTTAGCTCTCCTTGCTCCATCCACTAGCTCTTCGGCTCACCTAACATTCTCTCTTTACTAGGGACAGGAGCCATACTAAGGTAAATATTTATCACTTCTAGTATTCAAGTGCCTATCTTTGTAATTTTTGAACATTCTAGTATTCATATCTAGCTGTACTATTCTAGAATGCACCATCTGGGTGTCTCACAAGGAGAATTATTACCACGTTTTCAATATCCTTCGGAAATGTCAACTAACACTAACAATCCATCCACCATATTGGGTTACTCTAACCCCAACTGGATCCTGATACCCCGTCATTCTCTTAAACTATATTTGTTGGCTCCCATGAAGCATAACTGAGATGGGTGTGGCCAATTGTACATACCTCTGTTACAATTGAAGGTAACTCAAAATACTTATATTTCTCTGCCTAAATTGTAAGTATTGATAATCTTCACTAATTGGGTACCTCGTACTTGTTAAAACTTGTATCTACCTTCTGATTCTCTCGTTGCTTTAAACCATATGGGTGGATAGATATTCATGCCTTAGGACTCTTTATCAAGAAGCTTACACATCTTAGTACACACATGATCTACTGAAGACCTCACATTTACTCATCATAAGCTTGATGCAAAATCGAGTTCCTCTAACTCAACTCTTCCACAACCATAGTCAATCTCTTACCAGCTGTCTTTCTAGATGTAGGTATCGTTGTATTACGAATAAAATAGAATTTAGGAGTTTGAATTCTTACAACTACGCTCTACCACAGGATCTAGAGTAAGAAGAAAGAATGACAATCCTAAATGCCCCGTAGCCTCCTGCTTATAAGTGTGGTGCACAACACAACCACAAACAAGACTCTACTAGACACGTCTTCCCTAGGATAGAACTGCTCTGATACCACCTTTGTCACGATCCAAATCGGAGAGCCGCGATGGGCACCCAGTGCGTTACTCAACCGAGTACCAACGTAACATATCTTTCTCATCACACCATCATAGGTAAATGGGCTAGAAGAGCCATCATGGGATAACCGAAATAAAATATAAGGGAATACTAGACATAAGATGACCCAACATGATATAGAAACTTATACACGTGACATAAGGGACTATAAGGCCGACATGATCATTTTTTTACACTCAAAACATAGGCCGATAAAGCCATACAAGTATCCATATACATGACATCTATCTACAAGCCTCTAAGAGTACATAAACGTCATAAAGATGATGCAGGTCAACCTGATCATGATACGTTTAAACCTTCAAGACCATTCACGAGAAGTCAAGCTAAAGAGCTTCATGATGCACATTTGATGGTGAAGAAGATCCAAGCGTTTGGCGTGTGAAGTTTGCGTTTGGCATGTATTATTGTATAGTTATGGAAGACATTAATTCTTACTTGTTTTGGAGTCCTGCGTGACTATTTCTTAAACTTAGCCAAATTGTGGCCTTTTTGTTAATTAGTTGTTTTCTAGTTGATTTAGGTAAAGGCTCATTCTATATAAGCCTAAACACTTCATTATTTTGATACCTTTTGACATTATTTTCAATCTAAAAACGGCAGCAACATTGCTCCCAAAAATCGTGTGAATTAACTTGTCCAATTTTGGTGTGATTCAAAATTGAACTTGTTCCTTTGTTTGATCGAACAGTTTGCAAGACCAACGTTATCTTGAGGGTTGTTCGTATAGTATAGGTACTCCGTGACTTCATCAAGAAGGTAAGTAGACTAGTTCCTACTTGTTGTCTTGATAGTTCATTGAGCGTCTTGCTTCTATCTTTGTTTTCTTGTTTTCGCTTTTTATATTGCATCAGTTGGTATCAGAGCTTGGAAAGGGTTTGTTCTTACAATCCCAATCCTGTTCTTCGTGCCTTAGTTTAGGTTCTATTCTTAAATTTCATTTTTCAA
>MCJB01051797.1:7698-28647 GCA_002018475.1 Nicotiana obtusifolia
ATATACATATATATATTAAGTGTTTTGTATAGTATATTATAAAGTATAGTGTATTATATATCAATGTATATTCGATATATCAAGGTGTGTGTGTATATATATATATATGTGTGTGTATATATATATATATATAAATATTAAAGTTATATTCGATACATATATATATATATATATATATAGTATAATATAGTATAGTATATATATGCTAAATGTATTGCACGCACGCTCCGTAGTACACTTAACTGCATATTAATCCCTTGTATTACAAAAGCGTTAACGGCTTACATTTATATTATTTAGACATGCAGTAAATATAAAAGTGAGTTTAATTTTGGCAAAATGTTGACATGAAAGCGACCAAATGTGGTCGCAAATATATATACTTTCACATTTGCGACCAACATTGGTCGAAAAAAGAAAATCTGATTTATTTAAATTTTCCAGATAAGCGACCAACGTTGGTCGCTTATCTCCCCCAAAAATTACCCCTTAATAAGCGACCAACGTTGGTCGCAAATATTTATACTTTATATTTTGCGACCAACGTTGATCGCAAATTGCAAATCGGATATATTTTTATTTTCCACATAAGCGACCAATGTTGGTCGCTAATCTTGCCCAAATGTTACCCGTCCTACAGCGACCAACGTTGGTCGTAAATTGTAAACGTGGGTCCACTTTAGCGACCAACTTTGGTCGCAAATTGTGAAATTTCTTTGACCAGATTGGTCTGACCAGTCCGGTCAACATGTTGACGAATTTGGCGACCTCGTAGCGACCAACTCCGGTCGCTAATTGCTTTAAGTTTATTTTTTTATATTTTTTACTAGTTTGGCGACCAATGTTGGTCGCTTTTTTTGGCAGACCAACGTTGGTCGCTAATTTTTGGTCGCTTTTTTGCTGTTTTCTAGTAGTGTTTAACAACAAAAGTTATCCATCTTGGCTCATGAGAATACTAGGTTCATGAAGAAACAAGTGTTACTTCCGATAGAAAAGAGAACGGAAAAACTGTGATTTGAATATAGTTTGAAGGGAAAAAGCATATGGTAAATAGACGGATTGTGCGACTGATAATTGATAATTTTCACCGATTCCGACCAATGTTGTCTGGCTTCTACTAAATGTTGTTTGTGTATAATCTGGGGTGAGGTAACGTACCTCTCACGACCCCAATCTCCCCCCGTAGAATGTCGTGATGACAATTAATCTTTCTAATACTAGGTAAGTCTAACATACATAAATAATTTAACAGAAATAGTAATAAAACTTCCAACTTAAACCAATAACTATCATAAAAAGGACTCCGCAATATAACTGGCCATAACACCCAAAATCTGGTGATACCGAGTCACAAGCTCTACACGAGTATATTGAAATATCTCTATACAACAGTATTTATAAAAGGAGAATGAAATAGAAACTAGATAGAGGGTGACTCCGAGGCCGCGAACACCGGCAGATATACCTTGAAGTCTCCGATCCAAGCTCGACTCACGGATGCCTAGGCTGGTATGAATTACCTAGATCTGCACAAAAAGATTTACAGAAGCGTCGTATGAGTACACCATAACGGTATCCAGTAAGTATCAAGCCTAACCTCGGTAGAGTAGTGACGAGGCCAGGTCAAGACACCTACTAGAATAAATAAAGAAGCTGAACTTGTATAGCACAATATAATAATGGAAACAAGGAATGAAACAACGAAGGATTTTGACAAGATAAGATACACCGCAAGATAAGGCAATAAAGACATCACGGAAGGAAACACATAATAAGAAAACCAAGAAAACAATGCAAACAAAACACAAGTGATGTAAATAAAAGGGTATCAATAAGAATCACTACTGAGGTACTACTTCGTAGTCTTATTTCACAAATCAAATCACAATCTTTCCTTATATCACCGCGGGAACCTTATATTTAGTTTTGAAAATCATTTTTCCGAAATAGCTACCAGCATTTTAGCCCAACTTATCACACCGCGTGATTTCAAGTAGTTCCCCTACTAGCTACACGCGCATCAAGCCCACCTTATCTCACCGCATGCGTATGAACCACAATCCTTATACCACTGCATGCGTATCAATATCACAACATATTACAAATCGCACCTCAAGTGCCCAAAACCATAACTTGCCAAAGGAAGTCAACAACAGTAACGTTTCCATGATAAATAGCCCATGGCTCAACCATAATATATATAAGAGTCTCAATAATAACAACCAAAGTAAATATCTCAACAAGAATGGTATTTCAATAATTTACAACCTTGCCTCAATGTGAATCACGACCTTTATAACTTCAACACCATAATTCAACAATAAGATATTAGAAGAAACAACAACTTCAAGTAAGGTAACACAACAATTAAATAATTAACAGGGAAATGAGAGAAAAAAAACCTCAACTAAGCATGTAAAGGAAAATAACAAGTAAGAGATGAGATAAGTATTTACAATGTCAAGTAAATCACGTAAGGATAGATTAACGATGATGAAGGTAACATGTTATGATAATTCGATTAAAGACATGAAACGAATCAACATAACTTTAACCGATCAATTACCACATTTAGCCCGTGTACCCACTCGTCACCTTGCGTACACGGCGTTCACATACTACAATTTACACAAAACACACCGATCATAAGGGGTAATTCCCCCACACAAAGTTAGGCACGACACTTATCTCAAAACACACTAACTCAATCCCCTAGTAAGCCTTTTCCGTGATTATCCAACTCCGAACGGATTGAATCTATCCAAAATAACTTCATACCATAAATACAAATCATAGAAAACTATTCCGATTAATAAAGTTGTGATCTTTAAAGAAAAACAAAAGGTCAACTCAAAAAGTCAACTTCGGGCTTGTATCTCAGAACCCGACCAAACTTATAAAATCCAAACATTCATTCGATAACGAGTCCAACCATATAAAAATTACTCAATTCCGACCTCAAATCATCCATCAAATCCTCAAAATATAGTCTAGGAAGTTTTCACAATTTTTCTCAACTTTTCTAACCTAGAACACTAATTAAATGATAAAAACAACGATGGATTCATGTATAATTTCCAAATCCAAGTTAGAATCACTTACCCCGATAAATTCCTTTAAAATCCCTTTAAAAATCGCCACAAACCGAGATCTATAGGTCAAAAGATCCCTCGAATTCACTATTTCTGCCCAGCGATTTTCGCTTTTGCGGATCCTAAGCCACATCTGCGGCTCTGCACCTACAGAAATACCATCGCAAGTGTGGCTTCCACTTAGGTACAGCACCCTCCGCTCCTGTGGACATAAAGCCGCTCATACGGTCACGCTTCTGCGGGAAATGGCTTGCTTCTGCGAGCCAGCTTCTGCGAAGCTTCGACCGCACTTGCAGTCCTTTACAATCCATTACAGGCCCACTTCTGCGGAAAGAAATGTCGCGCCTGCAGATGCACATCTGCGCCCATATATCCCCACTTGCGACCTTGCCCTTGGTTGGCACTCTCCGCTTCTGCGATGAACCACCTCGCACCTCCGTGTACGCACCTGCGGCCAAACCTACCGCAGGTGCGATAACACCAAAACAACAACAGCTTCAGCAATCAATTAAGTCCAAAATTATCTCGATTTCACTCCGATTCACACCCGGTGCCCCAGAGTCCCCGTCCAAATATACCAACAAGTTTGAAAACACATAGCAGACCTACTCGAGGCCTAAATTACATCAAACAACATCGATTCTACAAACCGCAACCCAATCCAAACCTATTGAAACTATGAATATTCAACTTCCAAAACTAACGCCAATTTATACCAAACCAACTCCGATTGACCTCAAATTTTGCACACAAGCCATAACTGACACAACAGACCTATTCAAATTTTCATAATCGGAATCCGACCCCGATATCAATAAAGTCAACTTTCGATCAAACTTTTCAACTTTCCAAACCTTCAATTTTCTAATTTTTGCCAATTCAAGCCGAAACGACCTATGGACCTCCAAATCAATATTCGGACACGCTACTAAGTCTAAAATTGCCATACAGAGCTATTGGAACAGTCAAAAACTTCATTATTGAGTAGCCTACACAAAAATCAAACGCTGTAAGCCTCCAACTTAGGGACTAAGTGTCCCCTTTCACTCTGAAACTCACCCGAAACCAAAACCAACCACCTCGACAAGCTAAAAAATCACAATATAACATAGAGGAGGTAATAAATAGGGGAACGAGGCTAAAATGCTCAGAACGACCGGTCGGATCGTTACATCCTCCCCCTCTTAAAACAAATGTTCATCCTCGAACGAGTATAGAGACATACCTAAAGTGACAAAAAAAAAGGATAACGGCTATGCATATCAGGCTCGGTCTCCCAAGTCGCCTCCTTGACTGGTTGACCTCTCCTCTGAACTTTTACTGAAGCAATGCTCTTTGACTTCAACTTTCAGACATGACTATCCAAGACGGCCACCCGCTCCTCAACATAAGACAAATCCTTATCCAATTGGACTGAGCTAAAATCTAACACATGGGACGGATCACCGTGATAATTTCGGAGCATAGAAACATGAAATATCGGATGAATTGCAGCTAGACTAGGTGGCAATGCAAGCTTGTAGGCCACCTCCTCTCAAGAATCTCAAAAGGTTTGATATACCTAGTGCTCAACTTTCCCTTCTTCTTTAACCTCATAAAACCCATCATGGGCACCCGGAGCAAGACCCGCTCTCAAACCATAAATGCAACATCACGAACCTTCCGATCCGCATAACTCTTCTGTCTAGATTGGGCTGTACGAAGCCGGTCCTAGATCAATTGCTTGATCATCACATAAACAGCAAGCCATATATGTCACTGTAATCCGCATTTGGCCTAATCTTTCTTTTGTCAGCAATCTCTTTTTAGTTGCTAGCCAAGAAATGGATCTGTGCTTTGGCTGTGCAAACTTACTCCAAATTAGACTCGCATTCTCCATCTTAACTTGGCCTCCCAGTAGAGCATTATAGCTGCTTGTTATGGAATAGTCCCCTTTAGGAGTTAGTATATATTTACCCTGCACGTATCATTCATGCATCTTCTCTTTTAAGGAGTTCAATTTTTTCCAATACCAACTGCAATATTAGGGCACAGTGTGAGACCATATGTTAGGAACATTCTTGATGTAGATTTCATGCACCCATTTGACCCATAATGAGTTCTTACTCTAAGTTAGCTACCACAATAGTTTCCCAACTGAAGCTTTACTCCAGCTTCTGCATCCCTTGATGTTCAGGCCACCATTTTTCTTAGAACAACATATCTTCACCCAGGAAACTAATGGTACACTTCTCTTATCTTCTACCCCATAAGTAATCTCGACATCTTTTATCAACTTCCTTTAAGACACTTTGAGGTAAAATAAATACTGAACCCCAGAAGCTATATATTGAAAATAAAACTGCAGTTATCACTTAAAGCCTTCTTGCATATGACAACTTCTTTGCATAGGTTACATTGATTCTGTGAGTGATCTTCTCTATCAGTTGTTGGCACTCCAGCTTACTCTACTTCTTAGGTGACAAAGGAAGGCCAAGGTACCTAATAGGAAAAGAGCCCTCTGAGAACCCTGTTGCAGCCAACAATCTCTCCTTAGTTTGATCAGTTACCCCTGCCATGAATATGTTAGATTTGTCCATGTTGGCTATCAAACCTGACACCTCACTAAAATGCTTTAGTGCTTCCCTTACTCTATTTACGGATCTCTATACACCTTTGCAAAATATCATTAAATCATCAGCAAAGATGAGATGGTTCAGCTTCAATTGTGTACACATTGGATGGTATTTGAAGTCTGGAAGTTCACCCATCCTCTCTAATGTTCTGGAGAGATATTTCATGACTAACACAAACAGTAAAGGTGACATTCTATCACCTTATGGAAGTCCCCTCTGACTTTTAAAATATCCATGTTGTTCACCATTAACAATGACTAAGAATTTTAGTAAAGTCACACAATCCATAATCAATTGGACAAATCTTTCTGGAAATCCATAATCAAGCAGAATCTCTTCTAAGAACTCCCAACTGACCATATCATAAAGCTTTCAAGAGGTCAATTTTCATTAGGCATCTAGGTGATGTCTTCCTGTTATAGTGCCTAAGCAAGTTATGGGAAATGAACACATTGTGCATCATGGATCTACCATGCACAAATGTTGATTGATTTTTTGATACTAAGTAGTTTACAACATCTTTCAGCTTACTGTAAATCACCTTTGAAATACATTTGTACAAGACATTACAACATACAATTGGTCTGAATTGGCTGGCATACTTAGGATCAGTTACCTAAGGAATTAAAACTATGCTGGCGGAAAATCCGCTTTAACAATCTTCCATTCCTGAAGAAATCCAGAATAGCTCAGTAATATCACTGCCTACAATGTGCGATGAAGCTTTAAAGAACCCACTGTTATACCCATCAGGGCCTGGACTTTCATTGCTATCAATGTGGAATAATGCCTTCTTGACTTCCGTTTCCTCAATAGGCTGCGTTAATTCCAGCTATAATTCAGTTGTTAGTAAGGGACCACTTTGTATGAAGCCTTTGAATGCTCTCCTTCTAATACTAGCCTTTTGCCCAAGCAACTCTTAATAATAGTTCAGGGACAGATTTACAATTGCTCCAGGTTCAGTCTACCATACCCCTTGGTCATCTTTCAATTGAATAGTAGCTAACTTGAGTCTTTTGTGTCTTATTACTGAGTAAAAGTACCATGTGTTTTCATCTCCCAACCTTAAGCATGTAGCTTTACTTTTCTGCTATAGGAATATTTCAGGAAGGTAGGATGATTCTCTAAACTTCTAATATTTCTCATGTTCTTCTTGTTGAAGGTCAGGGTTACTAGGACCAGTCTGCAACCTCTCCTGCATCTGCTTCAAGGCTTTTCTATCAACTTTAGTTGTTTGTTCAATATTGCTGAAGTACTTGACTGTTAAGTTCCCTAAGCTTCCTTTTCAGTAGTTTCAGCTTTTTAGTAATCTGAAATATTTTGCATCCTTTTATAGGTGTACTCTATAAATCTGCTACAATCTAATTAATCTGAGAGTGTTGTGCCCAAGCATTGTAGTACTTGATGATCTTTTGACCCTAGGAACATCATCTGATAGAGTTATGTTTATAGGACAGTGGTCACTTATACCCTCATGTAGGAGCTTGGCTTTGCATGATGGCACAAGATCTAACTATTCCCTACTATTGAAAATGCAGTCTATTTTAGAATATATTCTTTGCCCACTGTTTCTATCATTCCAGGTATATTTACTGTCTTGGTAAGGTAGTTCTAAGAATTCACATTCTCTCATGCAATTGTTAAAGTTTGCTACTTCTGTCCATATAACTGGATTACCCATATCCTGTCTTTCATATTTAAAATTGAATTGAAATCACCTGTAATTAGCCAAGACAATGCATTCTGAGTTTTATTCAAGTAACCAACTCCATGAGCTCTTCCTCTCTTCCTTAGTGCTAAATGCATACACAAAGGTGATAGCAAACTGAGTTTGGAGAGGGACATAATAAACTTCATATGTTATTCTCTGTGTAGTGATACTTTTTGGATTAACTCTGTAGTACTATGGCCTCCAAGTAACTTATATTCTCCCATTATAATGAGCCTCCAAATTAGTAATATATTGTCATCCACTAAATAGTTTTCCTGCTACTTGCTCAAATCTATGCTTCTTTATTTTTTTTTTCAAATAATCCAATCATTTCAACTTTTTCATCATTGCAAAGGAGTTTACCTTTTGCTTATTAGGGGCATTTAGCCCCTTCACATTCCAAAAAAGAATATTAACCATTCCCTAACAAAGAAATGGTTTGGCCTCCCAATTTGCCCACTAAAACCATCTCCTTTTGTCTTACTAATTCCTGGTTTATTAAATGCCTGAAAGGAATTTGCACTAGCAACCTGCTGAGAGCCTATGATATGAGCTTTCCCTGTCTTCAAAGGAGTGATCCAACCTGCGTTCTTACTACTATCTTTGTTTGCAGATTGCACTGCCTCTTTGTCATGATTTCTATCCTGCTTATCCTCTTCTTTCTTCTTCTGGTTGTCATCCTGCACCCTTTCCTCCTGTATTTTTTCAACAAGTTTTGGAGGGTTCTTTTTCCTGCGAACATCCTCAGAGTGTCCATACTTTTTACAATAGTTGCCGAGTGTTAGTTTCCAATCGTAGAGAACTTTCTGTTCAATCACAGTCCCTTTCTCATTTCTAAATAGCACTACATCTAGAAGGTCTGCCTACATGTCCACCTCCACTAACAGTCTAGCAAAACTGAGTCCCACCCTCTTCTCAGTCTTTTGGTTCACAATCATTGATTTTCCTACTAGACTTCCTATTTTACTCCACCCTTTTGGACTTCAATACTTAAATTCTAGGCCTGAAAGTTTTGGAACTGTGTATAATTCCTCTCTTGTAAACTTTATGTCAGGGTTCTATTTCTTTACAATAAACGGCTTATTGTCGAAGTGATATATCCCCCCCCCCCTGTATAGCTTCATTCATACCTGTAGCGCTATCAAATTTAACAAGTACAATTCTATTTTTCAGCATCACTATTTTGTTCAAACTATGCTTTGCCCATAACCTCTGTATATATCTCTTTAAAACCGAAAAAGGGGGAAAAGCTCCTAAGACATAGTAGAAAATAGAGTTCTTCCAAAATTCCACTTCAGTTGCAATATCCTCTGTATCAATTTCAATAACAGTTGACTTACCATGTTTAATTAGGCATACGTATTCCAATTTGAATCCAGCATTTGATATCTTCAAGATATCAAAGTTGTCCCAAATTGAGTTCGTCTTCTCTATTCTCTTCTCCTCTTCGACTTGATCAGCCCACGATTTCTTCTAACTGCTCGATGATTCACCGGGAGGTTCATTAATGACTTCCTCCCATTGCTATTGATCAATTGCAAGTTGCTTTGTGCCTCACTTTTCCTTATTACTGTTTCATTAGATTTTCCCCCAATTTGAACAGCAATTGAGGTTTGAGCAGAACTTTGAGTGTTCTTCTGTCCTCTCTGAAGTAGCAAAGAGGAAGCTTGAGCCATTAATAGCTTCTGTGATGGTACACACACAGTTTCCCTATGGCAGGCGCATGTTAGTTATCGTGCGCCAAGAGAGAATGAGCCATGCGTAGAAGCTTTTCCTCATTAACAAAATAGTTATTTCTCTAATTTTGTGTCACAAATTAAATAAAGGAATTTCCAAAAGGGATAGCTCCCTTTCAATTTATGTGAACCTATTTAACTGGGTACGGAGTTTAAGGAAAAAAAATTTGAACTTGTGATATAAAATGACACATATATTTTGTGTGACTATAATTATTGTGTAAAAGCCAATTTATCCCTTAACCTTTGTAGTTTGGGAAAGGATACCCCCTTCACCTTTTGAATGGGAAAGAAAACCCCCTTATGTATTCTTTTTCTGATTAGGTTTTCTCTTTCTTCTTTTTCTTTTTTTTTTCGAAAAAAACTATTACCCATAAATGTAAAAAGGCAAAACAATCCTTTTTAGAAGAAATATTATTTTGGCACTAGAAAATAGTTTTGGCACTATATTCTTGTAAAATTTTGGTTGCACAAATTAGAGTAATTTATTTTTAAGTGAAATCTTGGATTAGTGACTTTGGAATCTTGGGAAAACATAAACTGCCAGACAAACTTTTCAAGGTAAGTTACTTTCTTTAGAGTCATTGAAAATATATTAAAAATCTTGGTATTCTATGATCGTGTGACTCACTTTTGCTCGTATGATTTTCAGTAAAGAAGGGCTATGTAGAAAAAATTCAAGGATAAATAAGGCGTTGTTTTCTCAAAAAAGAAAAGGAGAAGAAAAAGAAAGCTTAATCAGGAAAAAATAATGAGGGGATTCCTTTTCCCATCCAAAAGGCGAGGAGAGTATCCTTTTCCAAGCTACAAAGTTTAGGGGTAAACTGAGTTTTACTCTAAATCATTGTATAAAAATAAGTTATTTCTAAATATAAAAAAGAATTATTCTTTTTTGGTACAGACTAAAACGAAAATAGTTTCACATAAATTGAAAGAGAGAAATATTGGCTTTCTCTTTCATTTATAACTATCATATTAATTAATATCACCTCCAGATTAATTGACATGAGCTTTATAATTGATTTATTTTCTTTAGAAAATCCCTTAAGCTACTCTTTCATTATACACTTATACTGTGATTCTTCCCCTGTATCAAATTAGAACACCTCGATCTTCAATTAGTTAGAGTTAGCTCCATGAATCTTTGAAATCTTGGTAAGACTTATTTCTTTTACGATATTCTTCGTAATTTATTTAGGTTTGAAATCAGTTATATTATATGGTTCATTTTTTCTCTTACTATGACATATTTAAATATTTAGAAAAAAATTAATTTGTAAGCTTACTATTTTACCATTATGAGATAATTTATAACTACATATACGTTTATGATTTATTTTAAAAAGAATTATTCTATCTTAAACTTCTACCCACATGAAACCTACATAGAGAGAGTTATCACTTAAACGTACAAAATTAAATTAAAGATTTTAGGAAAATATGAGTTTACAAAAAGTTGTCATTTTTATACATGTTAGTTATCTGAAAGAAACCAATTGTAACCACAAAAGAAAAAGAGGCAAATGCTATCGAACTCTGTGTTAGGGAATGCCGCAAAATCCAGAGTAGGAACAAGTAGAGATGAAGTATACGTAGCAGCAGTGCCGTTGAGAGCGACAAAAGGGCCAGCCCAGTCGCTCATGTCCACTGCTTTCTCTCTCAATTTATGGGATTTGCAGCATTTCGTGGTCATCATCAATCCCAATTCCTCCTCTCTCCACTCTCAGGTTTCTCCTCAAAATATAGATTTTTGCAGACCCAAATTCCAAGATTACCTTTTTCTTTTCAATCAGAAGGTTTTCGATTTGGGGTAGTTTGGTTTGATTGTGTAGTCCCAGAATAAAATCCCTTATAAGATAGTACAGGCTGCATAAGAAAAAATAATTGCCCCATAGATAATGTATGTTTGATTGGCGGTATTAAATATATGTACTATTTTATGCAGGATAAAACATAAAATAAAAATATGTGTGTTAGCAATGTGAGGATTGAACAATCTAAAGAAAAAAATATGCCCTTTTGACGTAAGTAATTCATGTATAATAGTCTCTTCGTTGTTACTCATTGCATGACAACCCATTCATTATTTATTACCTTAGTGAGTGGGCACGAATCTGGACTAATCGAGCTAGGAGTTTCAGATACCCAATGATTAAACTGAAAAAGAAAAAAATAACGGAAGTATTAACAGGTTACTAATTTATGTTGTAGGCATTAGTGTATGATTTCCAACCTCAAGATCCTGAAAACATAGCTGTTGCTGTTGCAGCTCTATCCGGCAGAAATGTACCAGGTGAAACCTTTTAGCACTTAGAACTTTTCTGTGGCTCTGGCCTCCATCCAGCTTACTCTAAAACTATATTCTACACAATACAAGATGCTTAGGCAACTGTTTTCTAAAATGCAGTGGAAATGGCTGGAAACCTTTTCATCTTAACTTTGCAGCTTATCTGAATGATAAAGAAGTTCAAACTTTTAATCCTTTTGGACATTGAATCAGCATTATGTCCAAACTCTATCTCTCTTCGGAACTGACCATCATAGGGATCAATTTCTAGTCGCACTCCATATTAAGTCTGCAAAGCTTCTGTATGTAATTTACTTCAAATTGAGCTGACATCCATATTTTTTAAGTTAGGGGTAAGGACTGCGTATAAATTACTCTCCCAGACCCCATATGTGAGATTTTATCGGGTTGCTGTTGTTGTTGTTGCCGTCTCTTAACCATTATAAGTTCATATATCTGTGGTTTTAAGTTTGATTGGTAGTTGTCAACATCATCTCCTACGTAATTCATGTCTCCAAGTTTATACCATGTCAGGAGTTGTTCGTATGAGGACTCTGAAGAAGCTGCCAACAAGGAAGTGCTGGTTTGCTGGCTGCTCCGAGAGTGATGCAATAGATGCGGCAAACAAATTCAACGAAGGGTGGGAAACTGACTTGAGGATCAACCATCATGACTGCCGAAACTATGCAAATGGTAATTCTCTTCACTAAAGAAATGCAACACTGAATTATATCTGCCTTTGGTTATAACCAAAATTGGAAAGAAGCACTATAAGTTTTTGCCCTATACGTGCTAAATGAATATTTATTTGCAGTCATTACACATGTCGTTGAGTAAAACTTCCTTTTCATTCGTTAATTCTTTGCTAATTGACTACTTGAAAGGACTAGTGGAATATCTCACTGGAACGAAAGCAGTGCTGGAGCACCTAAGAAGCAGCAGCGTAGGCAAGAGTTGAGACGTAAAGGAATGAAGCATCATACTAGCATATGTCATAGATGTGTAGATTAAGTCATCAAGTAAACCTTTTAACACTTTACCAGCCAATAGAAGTTATGCAAATATATATTCACAGGCTTTATTTACTGTAATCTGTAAATCACTTCTATTCTTTCTTACACATTTCTTGAATGAGTGTAGTCCTCATAGTAACATGATAGTAATTGTTCAATTTGTTGTACAACATTTTCTGGACTGTAGAGCTGTGGTGTATAAATTTCCAAATGCTTAAGAGCATGACAGAGTGATACACTTGTGTCATGGTGACATGTAGGCCACGTAGTTCAAGGCATAGAAATAGCTTCTTTGAGTAAGTGCAAGGGATACCGTATATGTCCACTTTATAAACTGTATGCACACCGGCCGGGAGCACTTCGTGCACAGGATAAGCCCTTTTAACAGCAAATGTTATCCATCTTGACTCATGAGAATACTTGGTTCACGAAGAAACAAGAGTTACTTCTGGTAGAAAAGAGGACGGGAAAACTGTGATGTGAATATAGTTTGAAGGGAAAAAGCATATGGTAATTAGACGGATTGTTCGACTGACAATTCATAATGATCCCTGGTTCCAACAAATGTTGTTTGTGAATCAACTGGGGTGAGGCAATGTATCTCCTTAAACACGTAATAGGGATGTATGCACATTGGTCCTCACTGATTTTCCTTCGTCACTGTTAATAGAATAATATTCTTCACAATAAGCAAAATGAGACTGTTCTTTCTTGAATCAATTACTAACACATTCATCCGGATGCTTCTTGTGATCTTTACTTTAACAGCCCTTTTCCCAGACCTTTTCAACAATAACAAACTTGAGTCTGTTTCCGATAGACCCTCGGCTCAAGGAACAGTGGAGATAAAGCAACTTTCCCGGACCTTTTCAAATAGCAGAATAAACGGTTTAATAATGTGATTAGAAAAGATGTAGTTTGAAAGACAGAGCAATGCAAGTCCACGACGCCTTGTGTGCGTTAATTCAGTATTTGTCATCCCCTAGAATATGAAAACTTGAGGCTCCTTTTCTGAGGTCTAGAAGTATTTGTTATCAAATTCAATTGAATATATTACCCTCCAGCCGATCCTAGGAAGCTCAAAAGTGACCCACTTACCTTCCACACAACTGGAACTCGAACCTACTGGTGATATTCTACTAGCAGGCAAGCCTCACTCATCAAATTAAAGTTGTACCACTAATCAGTGAGGTTTATATATATATATATATATAATTTTTTTTTTTTTTTTCTTTTCTCTATTCACCAAAAGCAACAGGTAAGAACTAAGAAGACTAGGGCCGTTTGGAATACCAGGGAAAATGCAGTTTCCAGAAAATCAGCACCTCTACAAGCAACATCATCAAGAAAGAAATTTTGGCTTCAACATCATCCAACCATGCAAATTTGAATCGACAGAAGAAGGTGACTCCATAATATCACGACTTAATCCAGATACACACTCTCCAAAAAATGTGGAGAGCAAGCTGGTATACAGGGATCTATAAGACAAAATACTTCCACAGTACAAGGGAATGTCTGAGAAGATAAATATATGCCAAACTCAAACTAAAAGGAGACCATGTTACAGAGGGACTTGCATATTCATGGCGATATTCAGCACACTAGACCTACGATGACCATAATTGAGACAACAGTTTTCCTTTTTGGCATATCATGATAGAGTCTAATACAATTTCTCTGAGCTTTTCCTCGATATCTTCAACAGAAAGGGTTGCATCAATAACCTACAATACAGCAAAGACATAACATTAAAAAAAAACAGTGATTGCCCCAGCTTTGGATGTGATGCTTGTACGAGCAGCTATACAAGGTTAATCTGTTATCTTGTAAAAGAAAGTAAATAGTGTATCAAAAGCTTCAAAGAATATAAGATCAGAGTCTTAACTAATAGGATATAATCAATTCACATAGCATAAGTTACTAAGGTGTAATATAATGCTTTTATATTAACCTTAATAACCATACTCATGTAATGGATACAAAAAAATTGATAGGAAACGTCCAAACAAACTCACAGAGTACTGAAGTAAAACTAAAAAGTTAGTATCAATGTTTAACCTTTTATTAAACCATCATTTGTTGATGCACCTAGAAGAAAACAAAGGAAGGAAAACTACCTTCCACGAGGAATCATGAAGAGTCAAATAAGACTTGGCGACCATTTTTTGAAACTCAAGCTGCTCATATCTCTCACCTCCATAACCTCCTCTCTCTGCGGCTTTCTGATCATTTTCAAGACCAAATCATCAATATCCACAATCAAATCACTACAGGAGCATATCTTTCATATAATAAAATGACTGATGAAAAAGAATATATATTTACAAGTGAAGCAATGGGTAACCAGCAAACAACTGGAAATATAAACCGAAATAGCAAAAAGCTTTATCCTGGATTAGAAATGAACATATCTGACAGGACCGGAGATTGCTCAAGAAATCCACATCCATCCAGACTTAAACTTCAGTTGTGGAAATTTCAATTCACAGACTATCTCCTAAACATAAGGCGAGTGAAGAAAAACAAGACTAGATAATGAAAACTACCTCAGGTGATATGTCAAGGTATACAACCAGATCTGGAGCTAACAACCCTATCTCTGGAGCCTGCGTAAAAGATCTCATTGCCAAAACTGATTTGAGAAACCAAATAGCAATGTTGAGGATGTAAGACTCAATGTTACCTTACACCATTCAATATCAAGTCCCTTGGCAGATGAGAATGCTACTCCAGAATAAGAATAGCGATCAACAATGAGAGTAGTTCCACTCCTCAGCTTATCCTCCATTAACATTCTGCAGAATTGGAAAGAAAATTTAGATCTATCTGAATGCACCAGCTTAACAACACTGAGCTGATCCGACTGAAAATTCCTACAGAAAGAATTGGACGTGGAAGTAAAACTGTTCGCTAACAAAACAGGTAAATCTTTCAGTTAAATGACAATAAAATTCAATGCAATATTGTTAAAGAAAATGAAGACTGGTACTTAATTAGATACCAAGATAATAAGTTTTATTGTTTTGGTTGAAGCCTTATGTTGAAGACAAGACTATTGGCAAGGAATAGATAAAAAAGCAGGCAAAAGGTCATTAACACTTCCATTTTGGTTAGAAGATCATACCATACTCAAAAAAGGTACATGATTAATTGCGAGGGAAGGAAAGTCAAGGAAAATCTTTCAACAATCTACGGGAATTTTTTCTCCTCCACTGCAGGCTCTAGCCAGATTCCAGCTGGCACACAGGTTGCAAACTTGGGGGAGAATGAACTCGCCGCTTACCCTCCTCCCAACTTAAATACCAAGTTTTATCCTTGACAGAGTTAACACGTGACATGCGCCTAAGCCACATATCACTTGCTGGGTCCTTTTTACTAAACCAAAACCCTAGAGCAACAACCTAAGATAGTTGAAGAACACAAATGCATATTATAAATGCTCTCAGTCTGTTAGTGCCATACTTTCCTGGAAAAAATGACAATCTATGCAGGGAGCTAGTCAAGTAGCTATTTTAAATAGATAGTAGCAGAGAGAACGTCACACCACTTGGTTCGTCTTTCGATGTTATACAGAGATAATTTTAGCTCTCTGTCAAAAACTGAAACATCTGCTTATTAGTTCGAAACTAGCACGGAAAGAATATGAGAATAATTCACGAGTAGCTGGCCTGCATTTCCACACATGTCCTCTAGCGACATCACAGTTTGAGTCTGTCAAATTTCTAAATGATTTACTGCGGTTCAAAACAAGGGAATCGCCAAATTAATGGGCACACCTCTTCTCCCAACGATTTGCACTGAATAGAAGATGGATCGCATGGTCATCCAAATGCGACTGGTTAGCAAGATAAGAAGAAATCATTTGCCCAACACCTGTGTTTCTGTCAGGAAATCTCCATGATTCAACTGAATATCCTTGCTCATCAAGGTACTTGTATAGTCTGCTAGATTGTAAAGTCTTCCCACAGCGGTCAAGCCCTTCTAAAACAATTAGGGCACCTCTTGAACTGCTGTTTTCTTTGTTTTCCATATGAATATTTCTTGAAGGCTTGAAAGGTAACTTCAAATTCAAACTACACTTCAATGAACCCTGAGCCGCTACTACACCAAATTTTCTGGGAAAAACAGAAACTGTATTAGCACAAAGCTTTTGCAACCAATTAAGTTTACTCCACTTCTTTAATTGTCTGGTATTAATAAAAAATATGACATACTACACAAATAAGTCCAATGACATATAGGGCAAAATTGTGAAGTTCTAATACGTATCTGAATGTAATAACCACAGTTAGTGGAGTAATCATTGAAGTTCTAATACGTATCTGAATGTAATAACAACAGTTAGTGGAGTAATCATAGTTAAATTCCATAGTTAAATGATAAGGAGTAGTTTTAGTTGAAGGTTGTTAGAAGAGGCACGTGTGGGTCATGTAACTTCCATAAGTTAGTTATAACTAACTAACTAACTGCACATCATGTGGATTCACCTTATATAGCTCACAAAATCTTCCTTTTGTACTCAGCTATTGTTGTGAAGATTAATAACAATCTCTCTTCTCTATTTTCTCAAATTGATCGAGGTTCATTAAGCTCTTGGAACCACTGATCAAGAGTAGTTCTCGTTACTCTTTAGGTGTTCCTTCTTTTTAATTCCAGATTTTCTGGTGCGTATCATTGGTATCAGAGCAGCGATTCCTTGGCTGCGACAATGGGTGATCATAGCACGCGAATGGCAGAATTACGCAAGGATGTTGATAGCCTCAAAGGCTCTATAGATTCTGTAGTTCACACAGTTGCAGAATTGAGTACTTCAGTGGAAGCAAAATTTATCCAAGCATTGGAAGAGATTAAGAAGATGATGCTTGTCAATGGAGAGAACCACGTGAAGAATGAACCAGTAATAGATAAAGGTGAAGAAGCTTGAGAAATTGCACAGAGAATCGAGTAGCCAGAGCTGTCGAACATCAACCTCCCTTTAGAAATTATCAAGTGGATGTGGCCATCTCTAAATTTGATGGAACTAGGCTGAAGGATTGGCTCTATAAGTGTGAGCAGTTCTTCGATGTAGACGAGACTCCTGAAAATTCAAAGGTGAAGTTGGCTTCTCGTAAACTTGAACGCCAAGCTCTTCAATGGAATCAAGGATTCATGAAATCAAGGGTTACAAGAGAGTGGCCTCGCTGGGGGAGTATGTAGGTTGTCTCTATTCCAGATTTGAAGCAGAGTTGTTTGACGATCCAATGGGGGATTTCAAAGACCCAAGGTAGGTAACAACTGTTCAAGAATACATTGACCTTTTTGATGAATTGCTTAATAGAGCAGAATTGCAAGATGAATATGTTGTTAGTTGCTTCATAAGGAGACTGAAGCTCGAAATTGGACTGCCTCTTAAACTGTTGAACCCTAGATCCTTAGCCAAAGCCATTAGCCTAGCAAGAATTCAGGAACAAACTTTAGAAATCCAAAAACAAGTTTTCTTTTCAACACCTATTTTGCCAAACCCCAGAAATAATCCTAGAACCTTCCTGTGAAACCACCTTCTTCTCACTTTGGACCAAACCAATCTCTCACCCAACCCTCTACTTAGATCTTTCCAAAACACCAACACCCTTATCCCAATAATTCTAAACTACCCTACAAAAATACTAAACTCTTAACTCATGCTGAAATGCATGAGAGGAGTAAAGAATTATGTTTTAACTGTGATGAGAAGTACACTCAAGGCCACATCTGCAAGAAGAAAAGACAATTTTTTTCCATAGGGCATTGAACCAGTAGAGTTTGGATGAAGAAGTGATGTTGGATCCTGCAAAATTACTGACTATGATAGCACAAGGTTTAGAAACTGATTTTGAAGGTTCCATCCTACCCCATGTATCTGTGCATGCGATGAATGGTATTCATGATTTTAGAACCATGAGAGTGAGAGTCTCTATTAAGGGAAAAGCAGTACACGAACTTATTGATACTGGCAGCACCTATAATTTCTTGGATCTCAATACTGCCAAGAGATTTGAATGTGCTTTGACTGCCATCTCACCAATTGCAGTTTCGGTAGCTAATGGCAATAAGGTACACAATCACTATGTGTGCAAGAAATTGATATGAAAAATGCAGGACGTTTCCTTTGATTCAGACATGTTAGTGCTGCCTATTGGAGGGTGTAACATGGTGCTAGGAATCAATAGTTGATCACACTTGGAGATATCATGTGGAATTTTAGGAAGCTCAAGATGGAGTTCACTATCATGGGCCAAAAGATATCTTTGAGAGGCATCCAACCTCCTGCTGCTAAACTAATCCAATCTGGCAAGATGGATAAGTTGCTAGCTAAACCTGTAGAGTTATGTATGATATCAATAGGAATTCTAACAGAAGAATCAGCAGAGGAAGGTGCCAGCTTGTTCTCTTTGGAAGCTCAGCTGGAGACTCAAAGTGAACCTGCAGATCTGCAACTGGTACTACAGAAATATAGTGATCTGTTTGAAGAGCCCAACAAACTTCCTCCTTCTAGGACGCATGATCATAAGATTATCCTGAAGGAAGGCACTTCCCCAATTAACAAGAGACCTTATAGGTATCCAACCATCTAGAAAAATAAAATAAAGAAAATGATGGACGAGATGTTAGCTTTTGGTGTAATCAGACATAGCACCAGCCTTTATTCCTCACCAATTGTGATGGTAAAAAAGAAAGATGACACATGGAGGATGTGTGTGGATTACAGGGAATTGAATGATTGCACAGTGAAGGACAAGTTCCCAATCCCTGTCATTGGGGAACTATTAGATGAATTGCATGGAGCTAAGTATTTTTCTAGGCTAGACCTTAAATCTGGATACCACCAAATCAAAATGTATGAGCCTGACATTCCAAAAACTGCTTTTAGAACGCAACATGGCCACTATGAATTCGTGGTCATGCCCTTTGGCCTAACTAATGCACTTTCAACATTCCAAAGCCCAATGAACCAGATATTTCATGACTTCCTTAGAAAATCAGTCTTGATTTTCTTTGATGACATTCTTATATACAGTTCTAGTTGGGCAGATCACCTAATTCACCTTGAGAAAGCTTTTCAAGTATTGAGATCACATGTGCTCTATGTTAAGAAAAGCCAGTGTGCTTTTGGAGTGAAACAAATAGATTACTTAGGCATGTAATCTCTGCAGAGGGAGTTGCTATGGATAATTAGAAGGTGGAAGCAGTAGTGAACTGGCCTCAACCAACTACCCTAAAGAGCTTGAGGGGTTCTTAGGTCTCACTAGGTATCACAGAAGGTTTATAAGAGGGTATGGTATTATTGCAAGGCCCTTGCATGATCTGCTAAAATAAGGGAATTTCAATTGGAATTCTGCTGCCACTCAGGCAGTTGAAGACTTGAAAAAGGCACTCACTACAACACTTGTTCTGGCACTACCTGATTTCAACAAAGAATTTATAGTAGAAACTGATGCTTCTGGTTCCGGCATTGGGGCAATACTAGCTCAAGGTTGCAGATTTATAGCCTTCTTCATCAAAGGCTTATCAGAGAAAAACAAAGCATTATCAGCCTATGAGAGGGAGTTGTTGGCATTGGTCACTGCAGTCCAAAAATAGAGACTATACCTACTGGGGAGACACTTTGTAATCAAGACTAACCACCACAGTCTCAAGTATCTTCTAGAACAGAAAAATACCACTCCCAGCCAACAAAAATGGTTGATCGAACTATTAGGTTATGATTGCACCATCTGAAGTTGTCAACCGATGTTTGGAATGCTACTTAAGGTGTATGACCTTTGATAAACCAAAGGAATGGCCACATTGGTTGCCTCTTGCAAAATTGTGGTACAACACCACCTTTCACTCAGCTACCAATATGACTCCATATGAGGTTGTTTATGGTCACAAACCACCTCATCTACTTCCTTATTACCAACCTTTTGATTCCCAGCTGGATGTAATTGACAGGAGCTTGCAGGCAAGAGAAGCCACATTAAGAGCTTTAAAGGCTCACGTGGAGAAAGCTCAGCACAGAATGAAAGTGCAACCAGACAAGGGCAGAACTGATAGAAACTATCAAATTGGTGACTGGGTCTTTATCAAGTTACAACCTTACAGGCAGCTCTCCTTAAAGAACCATTCTTATCAGAAATTACCTGCTAAGTTCTTTGGGCCCTTTCAGATCATTGCCAAAGTAGGACAAGTGGCCTACACTCTAGCTCTACCTCCACACTCTAAGATCCATCCAACTTTCCATGTTTCACTGCTCAAGAAAAAGCTAGGAGCTCACACTGCTTCTGTGATATTGCCTGTGATCTATCCTGACTCAAGGCATGTCTTGCTAGAAAGTGAAGCAATAGAAGGTTGGCAAGGCAATAGCACAAGTCCTTGTCAAATGGATGAATGCGGCACCAGACGAAAGTACTTGGGAGGATCTACAAGATTTCAAGCTCAAGTTTCCATTTTTTAATCCTTGAGGACAAAGATTGTCTAAGGAAGGGGGGGGG